>CAAKHD010012266.1:78217-138622 GCA_901007705.1 Fistularia tabacaria
CCTCAGGAAGAACATCCTGCTCTGAGCCTTCCTGTATAGGGAATCTGTGTTGTTAGTCCAATTCAGTTTATTATTAATATGGACCCCAAGGTACTTGTAGGAGTCCACAATCTCCACCTCTTCACCCAGAATGGTGATTGGTTGAGGTCTCCTCCTATTCCTCCTAAAATCCACTACCACCTCCTTAGTCTTGGAGATGTTGAGTAGGAGGTGATTTTGGTTGCTCCACTCAACAAAGCTCGCAACCAGCTCTCTGTACTCCTCCTCGTCATCGTTGGTGATGCATCCAACGATGGAAGAGTCGTCAGAAAACTTCTGGAGGTGGCAGGAACTGGACTTATGTCGGAAGTCGGAGGTGAAGAGAGTGAAGAGGAATGGAGACAGGACAGTACCTTGGGGAACACCTGTGCTGCACATCACGGCCTCAGAGACACCGCCGTCCACCCTGACATATATGTAATATATGTATCAAATATATATTATATCTGATACAAAATCCTATTAGAATTGACCAACTACAACCCTAATGTAGTTTCTGTCTAATATAAACATGTATTTGATTTCAATATATAGAGATATAGAGATATGAATTACAAATCAATTGTAGTCTCAGTCTAATATAAACGTGTTAGAATTCAATATAAAGCAACTTTTGAATTGATCAAATGTACTTTCCGTCTTCTGTAAAAATGTTAGCATTCATTGTATACAGCCAATAATTCAGTATGATAAGGAATTCTGATAAAACTAACAAATTAAATGTTCTTTGTGATGACTCTTAACATGTTAGAATTCAATATATGCAGCAAATAATTCAGTGTAATAAGGAGTTCTGATAAAATTAACAAATTAAATGTACTTTGAGATGATGTTAATGTGTTAGAGTTCAATATGAATGAAGCAAATGAATCAGTATTATAAGGAACATGCGTAACAATTAAATTCATCAGGCAAATAATTATGCATTAAACTGAATCCTTCTAAAAAGCAGTCAAATAAATATAATTTAGCCACATAGTTAACATTTATTTCACCAAACTATTTAAATTTCTATACATTAAAAAGATATAAAACTCACTCACTTGTGATGAAAACACATAGATGATAAATCCCTCAATTCAGCTAATTAAATAACAGTTTTATTTTCTATCACATATGTCAAATTGCATTCAGAATAACAGAATAAATTAATTTCTGTGTTCTGTGAGTGTATTGCAAGAGAAAGAGTGACAATGCCAAAAGATATTTGTAACGCAGATATTTTTTATTGAAAGCAACCCTAATTAATCAAATCCTCGAATTATCAGTTTATTAAAAAAAACGCAAAGGCATTTAATCAATTTTCTTATCATTAATTACAATTAATTAAATCCTCAAAATAATCAGAGTTGGTGGTAAAACAGCGAAAGCAATTAATTTGTTTCTCTATCATTTCGCAAAACTGTCGTTAATCATTTTGACGCTGAACGGGTTAGCGCTTAGCCTCAGGGAAAATTCTGTGTTTCATTTCATCCGTCTTTTATTGGTTCTAACTGAATTCCGCAAAGCTTTTATCCCATTTAAATCAGTTATGTTGTTCAATTGTCACGGTTTGATCTTTATCATCGGGGGTTTTCGCGCCGCCATTGAAGATCCCAGGCTTGTTTGTTCGGCGAAAGTCAAAGTCAGCTAAATTGTCAATTCCTTCACTTACAGAGGGATATAAGAAAACGTTTCACACCATCCTGCTTTGACATCAAATCAATTGAAAAAATACTACCAATAAAAAAATATAAAGTACGTAACAGTAAATCTTAAATTAAAATGAAAAATTACGATAATTTCCAAATCCTAGGATCAATTAATACATCTTAGATTAGCTTAGCTTAGCTTAGCTTATGTTATGTTATGTTATGTTATGTTATGTTATGTTATGTTATGTTATGTTATGTTATGTTATGTTATGTTATGTTATGTTATGTTATGTTATGTTATGTTATGTTATGTTATGTTATGTTATGTTATGTTATGTTATGTTACCTGGTCGTGAGGTGAAAAGATGAAGGCGATTCAACGGAATTAAAGAGGATCAATAAAGTATATCTTATCTTATCTTGTCTTAAATGTTATGTTATCTTATGTTATCTTATCTTATCTTAGCTTATCTTAGCTTAAGAAACATGAAATTATTAAGTAACGCAGATGTAATTTACTGGTCGTGAGGTGAAAAGATGAAGGCGATTTAATGGCATTAAAAACTGAAGTCTATGTGTTCTGTATGTTGATGGTAGCAGTAGATGTTTCTGTACAGTTCAGTGCAAAACAAGTCAGTATGTTATATAATAAGATAGCTGTGTCATGATGAGAATAGGAAATGGGTTTTAAAAGCATAGAAAAAGTTATTGTATAAATAAATAAATATGTGTATTGTGTTTGGGTTTGTAGAAGCCAGTCAGTATATAATACAATAGAGGCATGACGTGCAAATATAACAAAAATGCAAAGAATTGTTTCCTCGCTGGTCTTCTATCATAAATAATTTAAAAATATGAGGAAATATATTCGATGTTGAATGGCTCCATCTGGATTGCACATATTTGATGTGGTTTGATTGGCCGATTGTTGTATTCATTACCATTTTAGGGTGGTTTGTTCGTAAGGGTGATCTGGCTGATGCACCACCATTGGGGAATTTTTAAAAATCCCATTCTACAGCTGTTGCGGAAGTTCAAGCATTGTAGCTGTCTCTGAATGTAATGTCCAGTCAGCATGCAGTGTAGTTCCTTAGGTAGCTGCCCCTTTTTTGGGGCAAGTTTCATTGGCACTCTGTGGGATACCGCCCGTTTTTGGGTTTGATTTTCAGCGCCGCTCTGTGGGGAGCCAAACATTTTTGGGGGCCATTTCCGTGCTGTTTGTGGCAGCTACCCTTTTGTGGGTGCGACGTTCAATGCAGCTCCATGCGGAGCCGCCCCCTTTTTGGTGGCAATTTTCAGCGCTACTCAGACTCAGTTGGGGAGCTGCCGCTTTTTAGGGGCGATTTTGTACGCTCCTCCCTGGGGAACCGCCCCCAAAAGGGGGCGTTTTTTTCTCTCATGGGCATACAGGAACTTCAGTACATTCCCTATGGGCTCCGGGAGGGCTTGCGCATATGTGCTTTCATCCTTACGTAATTTGCTCAGGCTTGCAAATACAGTATGTGTCTTGGTCATACGCACATTTGTTATACAATGGTCTTCATATTCAGAGATATCGGAATGTAAACTGACAATTCTATGAATAAATTATCAATGTCGGTAATTTCACTCTTGAGCAATCTCAGATATGCTTTCCTACAGGGAACACCTATTCGGCACAAGTTGTATTGCTATGTAATTTTGACCCATTCAACCTTAGTCACCATTACAAAAGTTAATTTTTTCAGGAGGCGCCACTGTTGCCATCATCATCTTAATTTACCTGCCCCATCCATCCATCCATCCATCCATCCATCCATCCATCCATCCATCCATCCATCCATCCATCCATCCATCCATCCATCCATCCATCCATCCATCCATCCATTACATCCATCTATCCATCCATCCATAAGGATGCTGGAACCAATCCCAGCTGTGACTGAGCAAAAGGTGGGATACACCATGAACTGGTCGCCTGTTAGAACATTTTAGAGTCTCCCCATGAATCTACTACATGTTTTTGGACTCGGGGAGGAAACCAGAGAAGCTGGAGGAAACCCAAGCAGACATGGGGAGGACATGGAGACTCTCACTGCGCACTCTGCTGCTTTATTTTGGAGAGGTTTCATGAAAAACTGAGTCAGCAAGTTATGAATTAGGGGACCGTTGCTCAGAGATTAGAAGACGTCAGTGCGTTCTAATCCCGAGTAGTTTGTGAACTAAAGAGATTGGTTGGTTTTGTAAAGTCAACCCCAGAAAAATACGCAAAGCTTTTTGAAATGTTTCTCCTGCTGCACCGTTTTGCATTGCAGATTAATCGTACTCTCCCGGGCGCTAGCAATCCTGATTTAAACCAACCACATGTTTGTTCTTTGTGTCACTTTCATGGTCCACAGATTTTTTAACAGTTTTTTTTTTCCTCTGTTATCTTTCTCTCTCTAGACATTTACATTTGAGAGGAGAATATAATGCTGGCTTTCCCCATTTGGTTTCTCCTGATGGTAAGTTCTCGCCCTTCGATAAAAGATATCCGTAGAGGGATTAAATCAGAAAAAGAAATTGGAGTCAATTCCAATTTAAATCAAGATTCAATACATCATAGCAACTTTTTAGAATATTCATTATAATCCCATGATGCTAAAACTGCTGCTGTCAGATAGCAAACAAGGCAAATCCCACTTTAATAAAAATCCTTAATGCTGCTAAAACTAGATCAAGGGCCCACTATATTTCCCCTTTATTTATTTATTATTATCATCTGTTGTGTCTCTTTTAGCTTGAATAATTTTAATTCTAAATGGAATTGTAACTCTCATGTTTTTTTCTCGGAAATCGGTTTAATTTACTTCTGACTAAAATGTCTTATTCGTGTCTTATATTTATATATTTTATAATTGTATTCATATATTAAGCGTGTATATTTTCTGAAATCATCAGCTTTTTGTGGTTCCGGATAAAATACATACACTTGTAACCCAGATAATGTTTTGAAGTTAACCAAGGCGTGTTTTATCTTCTTTTTTTTTTTAATAAGATAATCTTAACTGACTCACTATTGGGGTTGTCTGGATCCCAGTATGATGGATTTTGGAAAAACAAGGATTAAGTTCCATGGATATGAATGCTATTTCGGTTAGCATATGCTGTTTATCGTCAACGTCACGCAGATATTTTGGAAAGTACCCCTTTTTTTTCCTGCATCTGCTGATTTTTGGTGGTGGCCTGGTGGTCGTATGTATGACGTCATTTACTTCACTGTTTGGAGTGACATCATATGTACGGCTGCTAAACTGCTACGCTGGACTTCTGGGCCTGGATGGGTTGGTTTTTTTCAGCTTTTCCTTACAGAAGCTGAGGTAGGACGTTTGCAAATAAGTACATGTCTAAAAATGTCCCCCAAAAAAGTGAAAGTTAAATGCACCAACGCTCTCACTGATGCTATCTCAGTCATGAATTCCTTCCTTGTGCCTGTTTTCTCTGCAGTGCAGGGCGGCAGCAGGCATCGAGTCAATTACAGACCTGTTGTTCAGGCATGGACGGAGTGCACTGGGGGGGCGGATATGGGCGGTGAACCAGGATCCAAGCACATGCATTGAGCCGTCCCATGGTGACCATCAGCATGACAGAAATGGTGAGAGGCCTGATTTGGGATGAGGCTCTGTGAGCCTGTAGCCTAAATTTCCCGGGTCGAATTTTGGCTGTGTCCCCGCCTTGCACCTTCATGCTCCCAGGACGCAGGGCTACTTGCGGTCCATAGTCATCTAGCATTCAGTTACCAAGTTCCTCCTCTGCAAACTCATTGTCCAATCAGGAACCGGGGGGTGGACACCCTCTTTTTTGTTCAAGAATAGGCTTAAAAACCTTTCTTTTTGAGCCAACTTGTAGTGTAGCCCCTAGCTAGCAGCTGTAGACTTACTCTGCTGAAGGTTCTCCCATGAGGCACTTCTTGTTCTCGTTATTTGCAGAAACCCTACATTCTCCTGTTACTAACAGCGGCTAGGAAAGACTACTTGGTTGGGGTAGTCACAGAGAGACAGCTGTGCTAACAGCTGCAAGGTTGGGGCAAAATGAGAGAGCCCAGGGACTCAGGAGAAGACATGAGGTTACTGCCATGCATTAATGAAGTGAGTGCAGACAGGATGGGAATACTTGAAGGAGCGAGAAAAGCACGTCATGGTATATATCTCCCAGCAGAGTAAGCCTTCGGTAGCATAACTAGGGCCTAGCCTACTATAAGCTTTCTCAAAAAGAAGCTATTCTGAAATAAAACAGTGTCTGTCACTTGAATGGAAACTGGAAGATGGTTCCACAGGAGAGGGGCTTGTTATCTGAATGCTCCGGCTCCCATTTCTGTGCCCCTCACTGAGTAATAAAGCTGAATACAATTACCAGATTTTTAAAGGGATCCAAGATGTTATTGTCCAATCTGACCAATATTTGTACCACCTACATAAAAACAATAATAGAATCTCAAAACGTATCTTAGTTTGTATAAAATTGTAAAAATAACTTTTCACACGTAGGCCGCCGTTGTTTATGTTGCAACGCTGTCTAGGTAGTAACGTCAAAACGTTGAACCGGGGCTCGGTCTTTTAGTCGTTTTAGTGTACGGTGCAAAAAAATGGCATCTGTGCAACCCTTCCCGTTTGGACCAAGAGAATTAAGCAAGAAGGAGAATGCTGAAGACAGAGGTCCAAATGAGCTTCAAAATGAAGATGAACAAAGACATGAAGAGGCAAGGGTCGGCAAAAGTCGCTGATGTGTGTGCGGCAACTGTGTCGCTATGCTAACAGAGAGAGCATGTGTTGTAAGGAGCTCCACTTTTTGTCACCGGCTGTTCACCGTAGACTTACAGTGACGACCATCAGCTTCCTCCGTGACGGTGCTCGTACCTTGTCTTTGGTCATCAGATGCTACTTCTGCAGTCGTGGGTTGTTGACGTGCTTGCAGGAGAACATCCAGCGTCCCCTGCCTGAGCCGTTTCTTCCAGCCAGCTTCATTCGCTCCCAGAGCACGTTAAGAACTTGCAGCACCCATGAGCTCTTAGCGTAGCTTGGCTAAATGCGTCTGGAGAGAAGCTACGAGAACAGCCGTAGATCCTTAGGAAGTTGTGTTAGTCCACGTGCAATTTCGCATTCCTTTCTTTTCTTTTTGTCCCTTGAAAAGATGTGTAGCTTAGCATCAGTCCCTTTAGTTTGCTTGGAGTGAAAATCACACCCAAAAGCAGAACAGTGTGGCATTACTACCGTTTATCCCATAACGAGCCAAAGCTAACGCTAGCGGAAATCCAAGGTTAACACAAGCAACCTGTATATGTCATCAACCTAGCATGCATTGCGCTAAAACAATGGCAGTGCCCATAGGTTAAGATATGTTATCAATTACGATTTTTAAAGAATAACAATGCTTTTTCAACAAAACATTCTCGTACAAGACAAACAGAAAAGGATATTTATATGTATTAGGCCTCCAGGCGGCGTTCCCTTTAACATTACGCTACCAGGTATTCCTGAATAAAACCTGTCCTTTACCTTTAATTTGCATTTTTTTTCCATTTTTGAGGGGATTTGTGATGTTAAAACTGTTAATAGATCACAAAGGTCTTGCTCCTCTCAGGTACCTTCTGTGTGCGTATGTGGGATGGCGTGCTGTGCTGGGAAGAGGCACCACCGAAGACATCTGTAACCCAAAATTGCCCGGATCACTCCGGCTTCGACCCAACAGGTGAGAGGATCACGAAATTTGAAGCATTATTTTGCGATGAAATGGGAAAGGGTTCAAACAATTCAAGCTACTCGAAGAATCGTTCTCACTTAGCCCTGGAGTCCCTTGGAACTGTTGGAGTTAAACTAGCAGTGCCCATTAGGCCATGTTGGCAAATGAGAGTCCCCAGAGGGCCGTGGAAAATTGGGAAAAATATCACCCTTAAATATAATTATGTTAAGGTACTTGTTGCTGTTAACTCTTAAAACGGAAAAATTCACACTGATTCAAATGTCAAGCAATGGCCAATTAATATGACTACAAATGATAATCCCAAATAAGTCTCCCCTTCCTGCCGTTATCTGCTGCTATAAGTGGCAGAAGAGAGATAAAGAGAGGCAAAGAAAATGGCGATAACACAAAAAGAGGACAGGAAACGTCGCAAAAGAATGAAATGGGGTCGGAGATCATGAATAATGGAACAAGAAACACTTTTTAGAAAAAGTTTCCGAGAGGAGTCCTATTTTTTCAGAAGCGTATTTGCTACAAGGTCCAATTTAGTCCCTGACCAGATGACGGAGACGGCGGCCATGTTTTCAACAATAATTGCGTGTCAGCCCGAACGGGAATCAGTGCCCGAGGTTTAAGAATGGCCGATGAAAAAAAAAAAAAAAAGATAAATATATGAATATAATGCATACATTTACTTAAATACATAAATGTATAGATATATTGATGTATACATATTATTAAATCTTATTTTGTTTGTTTTACTTCACAGAAAGAGTGACCAAGTACTGTGATGAACGGGGAATATGGGTTCAGATGGGATCCACCTGTCGGCCAGTCTCAAAGGACTTTTTAGAAGTGATTGTTTTTCTATTGTCTGAAATTGTTTTGTTTTTTTTGGTTACAGGAATGTAAGATGTAGTCTTAGATCTCTTTTTTATAATTGATGATTTTTTTTAATTAGTAAAATATAAAGTCTATGATCTGCAAAGCGATTATAATGTACTTATAATGTAATTATTTTAAAAAAATTACAAGTACATTTATTGCATATAATATGTATGTATACGTATATAAATAATATATTTACATAAATATAACTATATTTAAATACGCATTTGTGAGCAGCAGTATGGATTAATGCCGAGAAAGGCAGATGTAGATCTACATCCTACATCCTGCAGATGTAGTTTTTGCTTTAAGAATACTGTTAGAGAAGTACAGAGAAGGTCAGAGGGAGCGGCCTGGTACTTTTGTAGACCTAGAAATAGCATACGACAGGGTGCAGGGACAGGAACTCTGGTACTGTATGAGGACATCTGGAGTGGCAGATAAGTATGTTAGACTGGTACAGGACATGTATGCTTGATGTAAGGCAGTTGTAAGGTGTGCTGTAGGTGTGACAGTGAAGCTCAAGGTGGAGGTAGAACTACATCAGGGATCAGCTCTGAGCCCCTTCTTGTTTGCGGTGGTGATGGACAGAATGACAGATGAGGCAAGACAGGAATCTCCACGCACCATGATGTTTGCAGATGACATTGTCATCTGTAGTGAGAGCAGGAAACAGGTGGAGGAAGATCTAGAGAAGAGGAGGTATGCTCTGGAAAGGAGAGGAATGATAGTTAGTCCCGGCAAAACAGGATAGACAGAACGGTGAGGCTACAGGGAGTGAAGATAAAGAAGGTGGAGGATTTGAAGTATTTAGGGTCAACAGTCTAGAGCAGTGGAGAGTGTGGAAAAGAGGTGAAGAAACGGGTTAAAGCAGGTCGCTACTCTGCGATACAAGAATATCAGCCAGAATGAAAGGAAAGGTGTTCAAAACAGTTGTGAGACCAGTGATGCTGTGTGGTTTGGAGGTAGTGGCATTGAAGAAAAGACAGGAAGCAGAGCTGAATGTAGCAGAGCTTAAAATGTTTAGGTTCTCTTTAGGAGTGACCAGGATGGATAGGATCAGGAATGAGTCCATCAGAGGGATGGCACATGTTGGAGAGAAGTTCAGAGAAGCCAGACTGAGATGGTTGGGTCATGGACAGAGGAGGGATCGTGAATTTACTGATAGATGGATGCTGGGGATGGAACTGGTCTAGAAGGTCTAAAGCAAGACCAAAGAGAAGATTTATGGACGTAGTTGGTTGGTGTGAGAGAAGATGGAGCAGGTTGATTCCGAAAGGAAAAGAAGAAGAGGAAGAAAAATATATCCAAATAAATAAGTACAATGTAATTATAATAAAATCATTTTGCTCTTCTCCGTAACAGGAAAAACAGCCCGCCTCAGAAGCTGATGTGGAAAAAGGCCGCGATTTGAAAGACATTATCCTAACCAACAAAAAGAAGTGCTTGGAAAAAATGAAGGAAGATAAACCTTACAACAAATCAGGTTATACTATTGAAAGCAATGCCACTGTGGCTTTCTAGAAAAAGGTCAATTATGCTAGCCAAAACCTTATAAACTAAGTCATTTTCGTGTTGTAGGGCTGTACTGCGGTCGAATGTGGGATGGCTGGCTTTGTTGGGATGACACCCCGGCAGAAACGCTGGCCTCACAAAACTGCCCCACTTACATCTCCGACTTTGACCCTGCAGGTTGAAGAAAATCTCCTCCTCCTTTGACTGCTCGAAGAAGATTGGAGTTTCTAACGTTATTGTCCTCCTCAGAAAGGGCAACCAAGTACTGCAGAATGGACGGGAGCTGGTTTCCTCATCCGGAGATGGACCGGGCATGGACCAACTATACCCCCTGTGTGACCACCGACGAGAAGATGTCAATGGTACTGTATGCTTTCTGCGAGTTGATTGGTTAACTCAGAGGTCGGTTAACTGTGGCTTTTGAAAATAATTAACGAGTGTTTGAATCAAATGTATTTTATTTTAGTTTGTTCATTTTTAAAATGTAATTTTACATTTTAAGATGAGGGTGATCTTGCAACATGTAAATAAAAAGTGTGAAAATATTTTTGTCGCTCTTAATAAGCGACTGCACGCACCAGAGAGAGAACGGCATCTTTGGTTTGACAGACATTGAGTATTTTGCTTAAAAGTAACCTTCAACGCAACGTCTTTTTTTTTCTGAGTTCCAAATGTTTCGTTGCATGCAGAAATGTCATATCGTTTTCTCTGCAGTTGTCTTGTCTCTACATAGCATAAAGGCAAAAAAAAACAAAACGTTATATGCCGTGTTCATTCATTTTCAATTTCAAAAGGGTCGTGTGGCTCCCGGTGTTTTCTTCACTGTTGGGAAATGGGTCCAAATGACTCTTTGAGTGGTAAAGGTTGCCAACCCCTGGGTTAACTGATGCGCACGCAAGTTGGGAAAGAGGCCCAGAGATGCTGTCGTATTTCCCCTTTAAGTTCCGCTTCCACAAAGATTTAAAAAAAGAAAACATGTTCCACAGGAACCATAGGAAGGGGCAGTTGTGGATCAGTTGATAGAGCTCCAATCCATCGGTTGGCTTTTCAATTCATCCTGTCGGCACGCTGAAGAGACCTTGGGCAAGTCAGTGAGCAGCCCAGTTGCTCCTGATGACACTGTTAGCGTGTTGCATGGCTTGAGTGAATGGGCGAAGGCTCGCCACAAGGTGCGAAAGGAGCATGCAAGTTGAGGCCATTTCTTCTTCTTGTTGCCTTTGGTCTCCACGGATGTCATTTAAAAAGTCAAAATCTGGATAAACACCAGTGAAATGAACACCATGTGACTGTATTCACAAAAGAATCATTTCTCTTTGGGCCTCCCAAAATATAGAAACAGGATGTGATCTTGACAAATGGAGAATTCTGACATATATAGAAACAGACAAGAGGCACCTCTAGTCCCTTAAGGGTATGGATTTACATCAGATTGTGTATTTATCAACAAAGCAAAAATGACAAAAAATCGGTTAATCGATTAGCTTTGTAGCAGTCACGGTTGGTACTGTTTAGGTTGTTCTTTGTTATGTCTCACACCTATAACGCTGTTTTTCAGTGAACTAGCCCTCATTATGGAGTTACGGGTGCCAGTGCTTGAGGTGTTAGAAGAAGAAGAAGAAGTCAGTAAGAAGAGTTTTCTGTCAAATTGTGAAATGAGCTGCAAACAAGCCATCGGCGCATGAACACACAAACAAACAAACTCGCTGGCTTTCCGCGTTGTAGCGTAGCGGTAGTCTTGCGTGCTACTCCACGTTGTTTACATCGTTCATCGTTGCGTTCTCCTGTTAGAATACTTTTTTGTGCTTTGTTTCAATGAGCTAGCCCTCATTATGGCTCCCAAAAAGGTTAAAAATGCTAGCGCTAGTGATGCTGAGAAGAAGTCAAGAGTTACAGTCGACCTGAAGAAGGAAATAATAGCTAAACGTGAGAGCGGTGGTTGTGTTACAGATCTCGCCAAGATGTTAATGAAACAAAAGTCTGAAGTCTTCGAAGAAGTAGAAAAGCGACTGTTAGCTTGGATAAGTGAAGAACAGCTAGCTGGAGATAGCATTAGCGAGGGTTCTCATATGCGAGAAGGCTTTACTTTTGCTGATTTAGTGAAGGAAATGCAGAGTACAAGTGCTGCCAAGAAGAGAAAGAATACCAGAAACACAGTAACAATTTAGCTAATCTTAAATTATTTTCTGTTTTTTTTTCAAAAAATAAGCCCATTAAAAAAAGTTTATGGTTTTTTGGGCCTCGATATATGGGATTTATATGATTTCAATGGGAAAATGAACATTTCTGTTCATGAACGGAGTCCAAGATCGATTTAGATTTGTAACGCCAGGTTCTACTGTATGTTGCCCTGTGACTGACTGGCGATCAGTCCACCTTGTACCCCGCCTCCTCTCGCCCGATGACAGCTGGGATAGGCTTCAGCTTCACCCCGTGAATTCAGGTGCAGGGAGAAGCGGTAGATAATGGCTGAATTGATGGATGGATTTATTATCAGCAAACTTGTCAAAAACTGATTTATGGTCTCAGTGACCGGAAACAAGGGAAGTAATTTATGTGTTTTTTTTTCCATTTTTTTATTTCTTATTTTGCTACCATTTTGGGGGAAAATGCAACCACCATCAGGGTTAAATGTAGGAGAAATGGTGGACACCATCATTTTGGGGAAAACAACTTTTGACTGTGACGGATGATACTTTGCTGTAACGGTAGAATCGAGCTCGCCATGGTCTTCTCAGGTAAATCTTCACCTTCCACGCAGAGTCGAGCAAAAGTAGATCTTGATAAGTGCTTGCGCGGACCTGACACTTATATTGCAGGCAGTAAGTAAAGAATTACGACAGAATTCTTGCCTCAATACAGGCATTACTGTGTATTTTGAGATGGTGAACCTTACTTGTATTTAATGACAAGCATGTTAACTCATTGGGACATAGCAATTAACCAAGACTGTGTGGAATGTACAGTAGAAGCTTGGATTACATATTTTATTTATTTTTTTGACTCCGTTTGCAAAGTGAAATGCTTGCAAAACCCAATCAATTTTTGAAATCGATTGAAGTCAATGTTAATCCCATTGATCCGTTCTCCGGCTGATGCGGCTAAAGGGGCAACTATGTTAATAAAACAGCTCTCAAGTCTTAGAAGAAGTAGAAAAGCGACTGTTAGCTGGGATAAATGAAAGACAGCTAGCTGGAGATAGCATTCGCGAGGGGTCTCACATGCGAGAAGGCTTTGCTTTTGCTGATTTAGTGAAAGAATCACCGAGTACAAGTGCTGGCAAGATGAGAGAGAACTCCAGAAATTCTGTAATAATTAAGCTAAATGGCTACTCCTTTTTATGGGTTTATTTATGGCAAAAATACGGAAAGGTTCTACTGTAATCCATGCAGTTCTGTTAAATATTGGGGGAGAAAATCACTTTTTTTTTTAGCTTTCAAGTCAGTATCAAGTATTCTAGTATTGACTGAATAACCTTTTGAAACACAAAAAGTCTGCACAAGAGTTCTCCAAAAAGGAAGATAATTAATTTTACATAGAGAACAGAATTTTTTTAAACGTATTATTATTTTACTAAAACAAAATATGTTTACGGAAACATATTTTGAAGAATTTTTTTGTTCGAAACGTCATGCGATAAAAAACGAATTCTCTTCTCTATGTAAAATAAATTATCTTCATTTTTGGAGCACTCTTGATGTGCAGATTTTTGGGTATTATGATTTTACCATAAAACCCATATAAGGAGTGGGCAATAAATGATACCTTTAAACATAAAGCCCAGTGAATGAGATTTTAATTTGTAGTTTGGAAATACATTTTGGTGACTTGGGGGTTGACAGGGGGTTCCTTTCCGATTGGAGTTTCCATGTTGTCCCCGATTTCCAACCGGAATCCATAAAACTATACTGCCCAGGCATTTGAATGAATGGCTGAATAGCGATCAACTGGCGACCAGTCCAGGGTGAATGAAGATAGTGAATGAACAAATTAATATTGTTAACTTGCTCAACTGGTCCCTTAACATAAACAAAGAAAAAAAAAAAAAAGGGGTAGCAGCTGCATCCGGCCGTTATGGTGCATGTTGATGGGAATCCAGGTGGAGGATGAGTGTTGGCACGGAAACGTGTTTTTCCAAAGTCAAATGTGAATGTAATCATTATTTTCGGGGGCAGAGGTGGTTCTAGATGGTACTTTCAAGTTTAGAAGTGCAGCATAACAGTGTCAAACTCACTCTGGGCTCAACGTGTAGACCACTTTTAATACACTTAATTTTATAGATGCTCTGACAAAGGTAAATAAGGAGACATTGGGAACGCTAAACCATACTTCTGAATCCAAAAGTTCAATTTTTCGGGGACATTAGAATTTTAATATAAATAATGGGTATAAATAGGCTTTACTGTTTGTCTCACAATAGAATGGATTTTCTTAAAAAGCATGAAGAATTGTTTTTTTAAAGGTCGCAATTTACAACATGTATTTTAACCTACCGGGGAAGCCATTGTTTTGCTTGCGAAATGCATGCTAGGTTGATGCCGTATGCAGGTGTCTTGTGTTAACTTTGGCTTTCCGATAGCTTTAGCTTTGGCTTGATATTGTACGATATAAGTGGTTATAATGCTTATAGTGCTGCCTTTGGGAAGCACCAACCGCTGACCCACTATGGTTTATAAAATAATTAAAACTTCAGAATCTATAAAGATGGAATAGAAATATTCATGTATGTAAAATCGATATGGAAAAATATTTAAAAAGTAGTGATGATAGAAAAATGTGTTCATATGAATAAGCTGTCTTGAATATTCCATATTTATCAATAAATACACATCATACCAGCTGTTTTTGGACCATCACCATACATATTGTAGCACAACAAACAAAACAGATAATGATAACTAATGAGATTATTCGGTTTAGAGCAGTGGGTTGATACATTGTTATTGTAGTAATGTGTTAAAGGTAACCCCACCTGGGAGGAATAATTGGCATGAATATGCTTCACTGTTTATCTCATACGAGAATTCGTTGTTTAAAAAACCACAAAGTTTCTTTAAAGATCGCAACTTATCTTATAACACATATTTTAACCCAGGCGTGTCACCATTGTTTTACGAGTGCAATGCATGAGAGGTTGATGACGTATACAGGTTGCTGGTGTTCACTTTGGCTTTTTGCTAGCGTTTGGGTCGGTACGGTATAAATAGTGCCACATTGTGCTGCTTTTGGGTACAATTTCCAGTCCAAATGAGCCAAAGGGACTGATGCTAGGCTACAAAGTTTTGCTGCTAGTTTTAAGTGATGCTGAAGCCAAACGCCATGCCTACAGTTTTCTTTCACAAGCATACAAAAGGTCCTCGGGAAACAAGTGAACCCTTAGGGCAGGAGATACTGGATGTTCTCCTGCCAGGATGTCAACAACCCGCTACAACGTCCGTCACTGTATGTCTACAGTGAGCAGCCGATGACAGAAAGTGGAGCTCCTTACAACAGACGCCCCCATTTTGTTAGCATAGCAACGCAGTTGCCACAGGCACAAGGCCGACTTTTTTTTTTTGCCGACTCTTCCCTCTGTGCGTGTTTGTTTTGAAGCTCACCTTGTCTTCTGTCTTCAGCGTTAACTTCATCGCTCACGTCTCTCTTGGGTCCAATCGCAAGGATTACATGTTTCTGCACCGTACGGGAAAATTAATGGGATCGAGCCCAACGTAAAGTCACCATTCACCAACTGGCTGCTCGCACATTGTCCACAGTGCAGTCGGAGAGGAAGCTCAGCTGTCGCTGCCTCACTTAGCAGCTTTCCACTGTATTTGAACAGGAAAATACACAAATTCACTGATATTGACAATAAAAAAAAAAAAGTCATTGGAATCATACTGTCAGATTTCTTTCACAGATCAGTGGCACTGTCTCCCCTGTCACTGTCATATGTGCACAGATCTGACCCAAATGCCATGACACCCCATGACAGCAGATAAGGTGATCAGGAATTTATTTAAGTAGTGAGGGCTGCGCGAGGTCCGAGTTGTCTGGAGACAAGAGAGTCCGAGAGGCATGGTGGGCCCTGGGAGGCCTGGCAGGACGGTGCTGCGATTCGAAGGGACTCAAAGAGGCAAGGGAACTCAAAGGGACGACTCGAAAGGGAGGAATCACGGAGGCAGTCGGTGAGAGGGAGGGGCGTGGCGTGCAGTAGGTTGTGCGACGCAGCAATCTGGCAAACGGCTCCTCTTATTCTCAGGCCGATGAGGCTTAATGACTAACACCTGCTGGAGTTCAGTCCTGCATGGCTACTGCTGTCCAGCAGCAGCCGGATCCCAACAGTCACTGGTGCAACCTCATGACGTCACTACCCAGACAGGGTTGTACCGTAACAATGGCGGCCTATGTCTGGAAAGTTTTTTTTACTATTTCCTACAAACTAAGATATGTGGAGAGACTTTTAACCAGCTGCTACAAATATTGATCAAATAGGACAATAACGTCTTGGTTACTGTGGATCCCTTCAAGACAGGCACTGGACAATGGAGATTGTGTAAATGCATGCGTGAGCGGGTGGATGTAAGAACCAGTGTTTTAAAATCGCAAGCTGATAAAAGTGCCATACGAGCGAGGAGAGAGAGAGCGCAATGTGATTGCAAATCAGGTTATGAAACACCGCTAACCCTGGAAATGATAAATGTTCTTCCTCTTGACTTGGGGGTGTTTGGATTTTATTATTTCTCTGCACTTTTAAGGGTAAAAAAAAGAAAACAAACAAATAATTAACTTCAAATAATTCCTTATGGAACTGACAGGGCATGATTGATAAAATAAATCGAGTGAATATAGTTATATTAATTCATTTCATATTTTGTCTGGGAATTGTTAAAGGTTTGTTATTTCTTGTGATAATCAGGAAATCAGGTATATATCCCTGAAATCAAAATATTTATTTATTCTTTTTTATTTTTATTTATTTATTCGGATGAGACTGACAAGGTTATATAACACCGAAATCGGCCATCATTGTCACTCAAGTGCTTCACTGATGGGATATTAGATGTAATTGCAGATAGACATACATGGATGACATTTTCAAAATGTAAAAATCAAAATGACCAAAAGCAACAGTGAGAACTTTGTTTCAGCTCTGATGTGTTCATGCAGACCAGAGGTGTCAAACTCAAAGGTCCACATGTAACGGTAACAGTATAAATCGCTAATAAAAAATTAATTGCATTCTTTCCGACCAGTTATGTACTTGTAGTTTAATTTTTATGCGGTATTCAGAAATAGAAAAAAAAAAAGAAGTTTGATTTATACATTACTGGGGATCAAAAATGCGAATTTTTAATAAAACCTGATATTATGCAAAATTACTAAATATCTTTCGACATAGTATGAAGGGATTACAATATTAAGAAAGACATCACACGATGTGCCATTACGACAGTCGTAATCCGACTTCTGAGTGCACCAAATTCCCTGTGGCACAGATAGATCAAGCCATGTATTGTGATCACCTGCAGCCAATGAATGGCGTGTCATCACAAATCATTTAATTCGGGTGTGTCTTGACCTTCGCCGAACCCCTGAGACTGACTCACCGAACCTCTGGTCTTCCATCCAACCCACGTTAAGAACCACTGGTATAAATGTAACTAAATGTAATTTTATAATAAAGGAACTGATATAAACTATTCCAAAGAAACAAAGTCCAAAATAACAGCATTTGTTGAAGCCTTTCACCATAAAAGCCTTACCGAACTGCACCTATAACAAAATTGAAAGAGTGAACCATCATTTTGGTGTCCTTTATCGAGCTGCAGAGCGGCACGGCGGCGCAGTTGTTAGCCCTTGCGCCTCACAGCAAGAAGTTCCCTGGTTCTGGTCCCTTTCTATGTGGAGTTTTCATGCCTGTGTGGATTTCACCAATGGTCCAAAACCTTGCAGGCGGTTCTTTAGATACCCTAAATTGCCCAAATAGGTGAAACAGGAAGTTACTTGTGATATGTCCCTGGAATAACCCCGATATCAGAGATCTAGAGGTTTGGTAACTGGTTGCAATGAAAGAATGAAGCTGTTTGAAATTATACATATTTTAATTTAAATTTGTTTAATTTCGTAGGGTTTTTGCGAGCGTCAGTAAGTCTACAAGGCTAACCCCCCCCGCTAAAATGGCCAGCAAACAAATGACTTTATTTGAAAAGGGAGTCAACAATGCGACACCAGAAGGGTGTTAGAGTAGCACCAAAAAGTACCAAAAAATACCAAGACTCCTGCTGAAACTAAGGGTTTGTCACAACAGGTGCTAATATTCTGCATTATGGCTAGGTGTTTCTTCTTCTTCTACCCTATTCTCTGGATCCTCCTCTCTCATACCAACTCACTTCACATCTTCTCACTCCTTTGTGCCCACGGCCATCAGATTGTATAACAGCAGTCTGGACGGCACACAACTCCGACGGACCATCTGTGCTTCCACCACCTCACTATCTCACTCAGACGTCGTGCCCTCACTCTGTTGTCTATTCCTATCACTGATAGTGTACCTCCATTGCATCCTGTTTATTCTTGTCATTGTTGTTGTCACTTTTTTTCTATTCTTACCCTTGTTGTTGTTGTCGTTTTTGCTTGTCCATTCTCACCCTTGCTGTTTTTTATTTATTTGTTTTTCTTTCATTCTGTTGTCTATTTTGTCCCTGTTGTTGGTCACCTTGCTGCCAATTATCTTTTATTGATATGTTTTTAAATATCTTTTGACCATCTTTAAGTTGTTTCTCTGATTTATATTTATATTCATATTTATTGATGTTGTTATTGTTGCACTGCTGTGACAAAAGAATTTCGGGATCAATAAAGTATTATCTTATCTTATCTTATCTTATCTTATCTTGTCTTATCTTATCTTGTCTTATCTTATCTTATCTTATCTTATCTTATCTTATCTTATCTTATCTTATCTTATCTTATCTTATCTTATCTTATCTTGTAAATCTTCTCTTCAGTCTTCCTCAAGACCTCCAATTCCAACATCAGTCTGAGAATACATTCGCTGTCCCTCCTCTGTTCATGATCCAACCATCTCAGTTTGGCTTCTCTTCCAAAACATCTAACATGTGCTGTCCCTCTGACGGACTCATTCCTGATCCTGTCCATCCTGGTCACTCCCAAGGAGAACCTTAACATCTTCATCTCCGCCACCTCCAGCTCTGCCTCCTGTCTTTTCTTCAATGCCACTGTCTCCAAACCACACAGCATCGCTTGTCTCACCACTGTCTTGAACACCTTTGCTTTCATTCTGCCTGATATTCGTCTATCTCATAGTGATATTAGTTGCAATATGCTACTGTCAAACTGTTAAGGTCATACTGTGCATGTTTCTCCGTTTGTGCACGTCCTTAGTTATTCATGCCATTGCACGTTTTATTCAAATACCCGACTGAACAGAGGGTGAGCAGCGGCCACCTGTCAGGGGACTCCGAGGAAAAGCTGGCCGACGGGGCGACGGCGAGCCCTGTGGTGAACATAGAGGAACAGGAAATTGTGAGAAGGAAAATCCTCGACAACCAATACAAGTGCTTTGAGAAGATGAATCGAGATCCACCTCATAACAAGTCAGGTGACAACAATAGCCTCCATTTTTTTTCTGTATTTGAGTTCCGTCTCTTTCCATGCACGTTAATCGTAGCTTTTTTTTTGTTGTTAGAGCTTCACTGCAATCGGAACTGGGACGGCTGGTTGTGCTGGGATGACACTCCGGCGGGAACCTACACCTCCCAAAACTGTCCCAATTACTTTGTCGATTTTGATCCAACCGGTAAGCGGTGACTTTTAGCAATTATTGACCGATATGTATTTCAAGAAATTGTTGGGAAATTTGCGATTATTTCTTCCAGAAAAGGCAACTAAGTACTGTGGGGACGACGGGCAATGGTTTCGCCACCCAGACACCAACAGGACCTGGTCCAACTACACTCTCTGCAATGAAAACACAAAAGCGAAGTTAAAGGTAGCTTCTAGCTGCATGTCAGCCACATTGGATTGTTTTCATTTTTCGGAACAGTAAATGTAGTTTTTGTTGACAAATATGTCCGATATTGATGATGCGCTTCTTTGGGTTTTATCTGAAAGGTCAGCAAGTGGTGTGCAACTTTAAATAGTTTGAACGAAATCCATCCGACCAAAGTTGTTTCTTCCCTTGGATTATATTGACCATTATTATCCATTCTGCTTCTTGAAACACTGCAGGCTATAATTTGGGTAGAATTTAGCTTTTGAGCCTCAAGTGCTTCTTCAGATATGATTTTTCAAGCTAAAGCTTTGAAAATGTCCGAAACTCAAATTCATTTTCCATTTTTTTTGCTTGAGGCAGGACTTTTCCCGCACCCTGTCTGACTTATCGACATCCCCCATCATGCTACTAACCGATGACTTAGCAGCCAGTGATAGTCAATGGGCTAAGTCTTAGCCAATTTCGGAAGCAACACCCCAAAACGTCCGCAATCAAGAAACCTTCTATCCTTTATGGCACCGGCAATTGCGAGGGCATTGTCCCTCTGATTGGTGTTCCTGTCTGCATACCGAAGTGTCCTTGGGCAAGACACCGATCCCAAAGTTTGCGCCCAATGGTCCGGTTAGCATCAGCGCTGCTCTGCTGCCATCAGTGGTGCAGTTGAGTTGGTGCAGTGATTCTTAAACTTGTTGGAGGTGCTTAACCCAACCAGTTTCATATGTGCATTCACCCAACCCTTCTTAATAGGAAAAATAAAATATGATTTCCTCAAATTCAAAACCTAGGTATATTCAGTGGGCTACAAAAATGTGGATTTTTCGTTTCTGGGTTAAAGAAATATTATTTTCTTTAAAAACCACAACTCTGAATAAAATATCGCTAATAAAAATAAAAAAAAATTAATTGCATTTTTTTCAACCCATAAAATATGTGTAGTTTATTTTTTCATGCGCTATTCAGAGATGAATAACGTTGTTTTTGTTGGATTTATATGGTACTGGGGTCCAAAAATGCAGATTTTTTAATAAATACCCAATATTACGCAAAATTACTATATCTTTCAATTATTCTTAAGTTTTAGCTAGTTTTGTTTTATTTCCCTCTGAAAAAACGTTTTTTTGACTAATGTTCTTCTGACCACTTTCTTTTTTTGCTCGACATAGTTAGTGTGAAGGGATTTAAATATTAAGAAAGCGACTAATGCGACTAATGAGCGCACCAAATTCCCTGTGGTGCAGATAGACCAAGCCATGTTGCCTGATCTCCTGCAGCCAATGATGGCCATCTCAACCTAACTTAAGTAGAGACCATTTACCGCTGACCTACCCGTTTTTAATAATTTCTGAACACTTTAAGGTCACTGTTCACTTTACCGGACAGACGCTTGTGCAAGGACGGAGTACTCTGATGCAAATTTTGGGGATGCTGCAAAGGCCATAAGGTGCAGGGAGGAATGTAAACTACCGCTGCGTATATATGGTCCCAAAACCAGGCAAGCTAGCTACACTAGGCCACTTATAACTGGAATATACTGCCTTGTCAATAAAAAAAAATCATTATGAGTGGTTGTTGTCCAAATCTAGTCGTGTTTTTTGGTCAAATCGAAAGCTTAGCTTTGAAAAATTAAACTTCATCAAGCTCCAAACTGCAAGGCCAGCAAAGATTTTGATTTACCCACAAAAGCACTTGATACTGACGCTGTCTGAATGATTTATCCCCCACAATATTTGTTTATAATAAATCAATACATAAAAATGAATTAACAAATGGTTATTTGGGGGCTTTTTTCAATCAATGATTGGATCTCAGGGTCCTGATAGAAAAATCGATTCTCTTTCCAGTCAGCATACATCTTGTTTTACATGGCGCTTGTGGGTCACGCGTTATCCATCGTCTCCCTGCTTGTCTCGCTGGCCATCTTCTTCTACTTCAGGTAAGCCGCACTTATCTTTCTTTTAAGTCTCGACAATGCCGAGACACAAATCTGCGGATTTGGCTTAACATCAAGGAATGCCCTTAATTTCTCGTCTGCGGCAGGGACCTCTTCACTCTTTCTTCACAAGAAACTTTCAAAAGTTCCATACACTTGCCTCAGAGACATCAGATTTTTACATATTTTTAAAATTGATTTATAATTTTATTGCCTCTCTAGGGACAGTCTTCCCTTTTTAATTTTTTTTTTCTCCCCTAGATTTTATGAATATGGAGTTGAATATTTTCCACCGGTTGTTAGTGATTTTTTTTTCTGTGGCACTGCTGTGACATTAATAGTTGACATGCTTTCCAGAGTGCAGTTTATACACCGCTGCACACAGGTTGTGTGCACTTTCATTTCATGCTCACCGAGCTATCTTGAGCATCACATTTATTTCACAGATGATTAGGACTCGGAAATGGTTAAAAAAAAGTTCAAATTTCAAACTCCCGCACCAGACACCACTGCTAGCTGGCTATGCGATATGATATTGTGAAATATTATATACTATAGCATAAAAAATGTTTGGATGAGTGTGTGTTAAGCAGTTTTGACTGCTGCAGACAACTAGCCACCTAGCTTCGCTGTGGGAAACTTAACCCCAGCTGTGAAATCGCCAGGAAGGCTTCGCACAGCCATAAATCTAGTGGCAGTGTTTGCCGCAACTGCATGATCGTGAATTTCACAGCGTGCTGAAAAAGACGCAGTAAAAAAGGATTTAAATAAAGTGACAGCTTAATCCTAGCTTCTTCTTTTTTTCCCCAGCACTTACCATCTTTGCAGATAAATCACTTAAATTATTAGAGGTCAGTGGTGTATTATAAACACCAGATGTGAGGCTCACAGAGGTATGCGATGATGGTCTGTTATTTACTACATCATCACTGTCATGGCTCCTAGTTATAAAAATACTCCCGGTTGCTTTGGAATTTCAAAAAAAAAAAAGGCAGATTGAAGATTACATGGGATTTTGATCAGGCAGGCATCAATGCAGCAAAAATGTACATAATTTGAAATAAATAAAAAAATCTGAATTTAACCTACACAAAGCTGCTTTTACAGCTGAAGCTATTTGTTTCTCCATCAGACTCCGGATAAGAGACGTTCCAGCTCGAGGAGATTTTCATTTTAAGCATCTCGACAGGTTTCACAACCCACCGGTGATAAACATTTTCAATAAAGGAATGTCCTCTAAATTCCCAAAGGACTTATTTATCGGACGGGCTACAAAGATCCTTCCTATCTGATATGAGTTTGATTGCCGTGATGAAATTAAAAGAAAATAACTTCTGAGCCATTGAAAACAATAAAGTAAATGGATATAAATTACTTGTAAGGATTTTTATGGTAATAGCCATTTTGCCTTTTCACTGTCAAGCGTTTCATTATGCAATTAATTCCATTTGGCCGGAGGGGTAATAAGGAAGCAATCCTGGAGAGGCATCATGCATTATTTAACAGCCTTTATGGCCTTTTCACAAAAGCGCTGTTTAAGGTAATTGGTCTGATTGAAGTAAGAAAAAAAAAATTTGTAACGATAATCCGACGGCCTTATGAAAGAGCCCATGTTGAAGTTTCGCAAAACGTCACATCTGCATTGGTCGTCTGAGTCATTAACCGACGCGTTTACTTCCTGGGAATGTTTTAGTTGCAGCATTGCAGATGGCGTTGTCATGGATTCTGTTCTGTCCGAACACAGGAGCCTGAGCTGCCAAAGGATCACGCTCCACAAGAACCTGTTCTGCTCTTATGTGCTCAATTCCGCCCTCACTATCATCTATCTCGTCGGGGTGGTCAACAATCCCAAAATTGTCGGCAGAAACCCGGTGAGTTCGACCTCCGAAACCCACTGAACGGCATCGTCTGTGGAATCTGAAATATGGTGATTTCGATCCCCCCGGTTCCTTGTCGTTGGCCTGCCGAAGTGCCCTTGGGCAAGGCACCCAACCCTTCTGGTTAGCTCCCGCGCCGAGGCGCTAATGTAACGGATGAAAGCACTTTCTAAGTGGCACCCGCTTAGCGTTTCCCGCTTTAATTCAATAACATAAAAGCGTGGGATTTTTTGCATTTTCGGGCGGAGATATAATAAGAGGTCACATTTATGCACTCCAATTTGCGATGATGTCTCACTGGATAAATAGTTTTTTTTTTTTTTTCAGCCCCTCGGCCGTTCCGTAGACAACTGAAATGTTTTATAGGCATTCTTTGAGTCTCAGAGCTCCGCTCAGACAGAGACCATAAATCCTCTCTCGTAGGAATGCCTCACTATCAGGATCGGCCATAAATCCGCGTGTCGTTATTTAAGCCCCCCCTCCCTTTCTCGAGAAAAATTATCTTTTTTTTTTTTAAATCCACAAAAGCGCTCAAAAACTCCTGAGTTTGTTTGATTTTAGAGCACCTGTCAATCTTATTATTTTATTTGTGATTATTTTTCAAATTAAATGCGTGCGAATGATAGTCAGGGTTGGCTCTGTCGTGCGTGAAATTCCATCAGGCAGGCCAGCCGCCATTCAGCTGGAGAATCTCCAGCTCATTTCAAGCCTCTTTTTCCGACAGGCGTTCACCTTACCTCTTTTCGTCTCGATCGTGTCCCAGTTCAGATTATGTACGTGGGATTCCCCAAGCCAAGGCCTGGCCAACTGGCGGCTCTTTTTCCTGGTTTCATGATCGTAAAGTGTGTAATCAGAGCAACAATATCGTGCAATAAAAGACATTGCATAAAAGATGAGAAAATAGCTCACAAAAAGAAACAAAAAAATTATTCTGTCCAAAAATGTGAAAGGCTTAATTTAGGTTGAACTCAAATACAAAAGTCAGCATCTGCAAAAATGTTTTGGAAGACATTATAAATCTGATAAAAAGCAAGTATTTTTCCAATAAATAAGTAGAAATAAAGTGTTTTTTTTTAAGAATTCTTAACTGGGGGGACAGAATCTGATTTTATCAAAGAAAGTGATTGCAAGATATTTTTATTTATTTATTTGTTATTATATATTTGTATTCAGTTATTTCATATTTTTATTTTTATATTTTTTTGTTTGTAGTAAGTCCCCGAAGCGCACAGATATGAAATCAGGGAGAAGCTCTGCTTTTTATCAAAAGAAACTATCGCGAGATCTTATATATTTTTTATTTATTCATTTATTATTGTTATTTATTCATTTATTATTTGTATTCATTTATTTGTTTTTTTATATTGTTATATAAATGTGTATTGTATTTTAATGTGTAGTAAATAGTAGAAGAAATGACTGTGTTGGTTTTTGAGCAATGCCTTATAATGGTTTCATAATCTCCCGGATTAAAAAAGAAAAACGTGTGTTACAGGAGTTATTAATATTAATATTTGTCTGGCAGTCATTAATCGTGGCATGTGGTGTGAATATAGCAAGGGTAGTGTTTCAAATATATGTTCAAATGTCAACAGATTGGGGAAATATAGAAATCCGAGTTTTGTTTTCCTGCAGCTGTGAATCCAAAGTAGGGCAGAAAGGGGAAAGAATAACCTATCAAAAAAAAACTGACTTCTTTGTGAGAGATTACTATTTTTATAACCTTTCCCAACCTTTCCTTACGTTCGTGTTAGTGGTTATGTGTCCGTTGCACAGCGGGGCTGGACACAATCCCAGACGTCATAGGCCGAGTACGGCCTGGACGCTTAGCCTATCAATAGCAGAAACGCATGTAGCCGAAGATGAAAATATTACCCTTCAACTTCGAAGGTCGAACCTCCCCTCCGCACACCCCCTCCCCACACTCCTGTTTGGCAGCCCGCGGTGCGTTCAGGGCTCTGTGGCCACCCTGCAGGAGCTACTCAACGTCTAATGGCGAGAAATGTCATTGTGCAGCTCCGCGAGGTGAAATTGGCCATTGTTTCAAAATCACAGTGCTTGCTGGAAGATGTGGTAGCTAGAACTCGGTCGCCCAATAGTAACCGGGTATGCCTGTGGCCTGAGCGCGGGAAAAGTGGTAGATAATGAATGAATAATGACAACAAACCGCTTAAATTATCCGTTGACGTACGTGTGAAGCCAGAGGGAGGGCCCAGTATTTGGAAATATAACAACTTCCTAGCCAACTTCATGATTTCCAAGCCTTGAATTAGACCAAAATAAAATACGGGGAGAGTATTTTTATATGTGAGTCAGATACCATAGAAAAGCAAAAAAAAGAAACGAAAACATTTTCATGTCGCCATTAGCTCAACGGATTTCATTCATTAGCATCAAACGGTACCTTCAGGACTGACATTACGAATCTCTATCAAATCCATTGCCGAAGTATGATTTAATGAAGCCATGTGTGAGATGCGCCATCCTTTTGTCGTCAAACCAAAAAAGGGTCTTACAAATCAAAGCTGGTGTCTCAGATTTTCAGCATTGGACAAAGCATACAAGTCAGGCATCATGGTGTATCAGTCAGACAAAGTTTCCAGAATTTTAATTGACTAAAGTGACTCACATCCGCTCTTGCTGTCTCTGAATGGTCTAATCAAAGCAGGAAACCGATCCGCCCCCCTTCTCCGCAGGTCGGATGCAAGGTGCTGCATTTCTTCCACACGTATATGCTGGGCTGTAACTATTTCTGGATGCTTTGTGAAGGAATCTACCTGCACACGCTGATCGTGGTCGCGGTGTTTGCTGAGGAGCAGCACCTTCACTGGTATTACCTCCTGGGCTGGGGTGAGTCTGGTTTGCGTCGGATCAAAAAGACGTTTCCTGGTTCTGCTTGCGAAAGCATTCTATTTTGAAGCGCTATGACGCCATAGAGACTTCTTTTTTATGGCCTCTTTGTCATTTGGTGCCATCATTGCCAATGAAGCCAGACAACTCCTGGCCTACTTCACGTATATCCAGCGATGTTGGAAGCGCGCTCATACGCCGGCGGCCTCACTCAGATCCGAAAATGGACTGATTTATATCCAGCTGAAAACTAAAACTCTTATTTAGATTGACTTGATTGAGGGAATTAACAACTAACTCTATCTTAGTTGATCTGCTTCTCTCCCGCTACATGCCGCTGAAATCCCACCAGAGCTCGCTAATGCCGTTATAAGTAGAAATTCTATAAAGGACATTTGAGAAGAAGACAGCTGGTAAACTTTAATTGCTGCATGCGCTACAAATGGATTTCAGTCCTTTCACTCTAAACTTCATCTGTTTACCTAATTTTTTTTTCCCCTCCACCCCCCTAGGATTTCCTCTGGTGCCTGCATCCATCCATGCCATAGCAAGAAAAACCTTTTTTGATGACAAGTGAGTACCGTTCCCGAAACGAAAGCTGTAAGTGGAGAGAATACGTTTATGTATGAGCTTACCGTTGTGTCTTTTTTTTGTTGTTTTTGTTCTCCTGTAGCTGTTGGATGAGTGTGGAAACCCATCTGCTGTATGCAGTCCACGGGCCAATAGTGGCAGCTTTGCTCGTAAGTCTATGGTACCGTAACAGTCACGTGCACTTTTTAAAAGACAAAAGGCAAACAATTGCCGTATTTATCTGGACTATTGAGCGCGCCTGAACATAAACCGCATCGCTTAAAAATGAAAAAAAGAACTATATTTGTACATATTTAAGTCGCACTTGTCTATTACCCGCAGGTGTCCACGTCGTAACATGAGATATTGACACGGAATTTTTTTTTTTTAACTCTTAATTAAATACATACCGGTAACATCCACAAATACGTACTGGAATTGCTTTTTTTTCCCTAACAGTGCCGGTAACACAGCTGATTAAAAAAGATGAATGATCAATAACAAAAGGAAAAGTCCATCTTACAGCTGATCGCTACCTCGTCTTCCTACCGCACACTAAGGCCATCTGCTCTCTCTGCGTTCACTCAGTCTTCAAGAATGTTTTCAACTTCCAGCCACTTGCATTTTCATTCTCTGAAATCTCAAAAAAATCCATAAATTAGCCGCATCGTTGTTTAAAAAGTAGCGGCTTATAGTCCGGAAAATACACTATATTGGTTATTTGTCATCAAATTGACTTGTTTTCTACCCTCGAGGACGTTTCGACTCTCAACCGAGGGGCTTCTTCGGTTCTTACAGGTGGGTGTTTCCATTGGGCGTTGGTCTAAGTCGGGAGCGTTCTACTAATGACTCATTTTGCCGCAACTAGGGGTCATTATGTTGATTATCCCTTTGGCAACAACAAATTTGGAGGACTCGCCTGAGCTGGAATCCAAAAAAAGGATTTTTAAGGCTAATGCGCAAATTGTGTAAAACAAAAGGAGTCCATTAGATATCTCGAGCTGAGGTTCAGGTGGTTGTCACCTAGGCCTGATTTGGATCTTTGACCTCTCAAGTATGGTTGCATGGTTCAGACGCATCTGCAGGAATGTTCTTTAGTTTTTAATGCCATGCTCCTGCCCGAGACCCCAGTCCACGTGAACTAATGGACTTCTCTTGTTTAACACGATCTACACATTAGCCGCAAAACATTCTAGCTCAGGTGAGTCCCCTGGACTTGTACTTTTGTTCCTAAAACAACATGACGCGCACCCATTTCCGCTGATTTGCTGCACATCAAGTGCTCATTAACAAAGCAAACCCTCTCAACTTGGACCGACGCCCAACTCGGTTATAAATAAACTCCCCTTGGTCTGTTTTTCGAGCAGAAGAAGCCTCTGGAATGAGAGGAGGAAAATCTCGGCGGAGGAAAACTTATCCACAATAAGGTGTCACCTGGACATGGAGAACCGTCACGGCTGACAACGATGTTTGCTTTTTAAAATGCTTGCAGGTCAACCTCTTCTTCTTGCTAAATATTATAAGAGTGTTGGTAACCAAGCTGCGAGACACGCACCGGGCAGAATCAAACATGTACATGAAGGCTGTGAGAGCAACCCTGATCCTCGTGCCACTCCTGGGAATACAGTTTGTCATTTTCCCCTGGAGGCCTGAGAACCGATTGGCCGGGGAGGTGTTCGAGTACATCATGCACATACTAATGCACTATCAGGTGAGTGGAAGGCCGGGCGTCACACCAGACAGTTGGATTTTGATGTGAAATATATGATCAAAATGTCAACTCTCATTTTTGCCAGGGTTTACTGGTCGCGACTATTTTCTGCTTCTTCAATGGAGAGGTGAGCCATGTTTCTTTTTTTTTACATATCATCATAGTTTTTTGGGTGCACAATGACTAAGAACCTTCCGTGACCACTTTAAGAAGGCTATTCCCTAAGGCAGGGTTGTCAAACTCATTTTCACAGAGGGCCACATCAGCATCATGGTTGCCCTCAAAGGGCCACATGTAACGGGAACACTATCAATGTAACTAAATGTAACTGAATGTAATGTAAAATAAATGTAACTACTCTTTCATGTTAAATAACTCTAATAATTCTAAATGTTACACATGCAATTGCATTGTTTTTATATTTATATTGTCAGGTTAAGGACCCACATGACTCCACCAATCAATGATCAAGCTCTCCAAAATAAAGAATAAATTTTCTGTGAGAAAAATAATGAATAAAGAAAAATATCATCCAACACTAGTTTTGACATTAACTTTGTTTTTGTCACAATTGAGTGGGGCAGAATCACAGAATAAGTACAGCCAACAATCGTGCAAAAGTACTGAAGCTCGGGCGATTTCTTCAGCCACAATAAAGCTAGCTTTCACTACCGCAGTGTTTTCGGGTGCGGCTTTGGTGAACACATTCTGCTGCCATACTAGTTTGGCTTTAATTCTTGGACAATGTGTTGTTTTTCTGGAAGGTTAACTTTAACATACTTAGCTACGTGTTTGGTGCCAAAAAGCCGACGTAGATTGTACTCTTTGCCTCATAACACAAAAAGCATACGTTTTGTTTTTTTCTCAGCACAAACATCTTTTCACCTTCCCATCTTTCTTCAAACAGCCTTCCATCTGCATCAACTTTTCTCTTCCTGGACATTAAGGGATGATTTGTATTTCTCAATTCAACTTGTTGAAAATGGCATTGATGTGGATCCACTGCAATCTGATGGATCAAGGCGAACATTATCGACATGAATTGTGGGAAATGCAGTTTATGGTCAATGTACGCATTTGGCTTACAAATTTGAAGACAATCAGAATTTTTAAGACGTTCTCACGGGCCGCATAAAATGACGTGGTGGGCCACATTTTGCACACGGGCCTTGAGTTTGACACATGTGCCCGAAGAGGATCGGCTCTTGCTTCCTTCTGTGCCAGAATAATGGCAAAGGTTTGGCAACATGATCGCCCTTTATAAAGGTCAACCTGTCCATGCTCTGTGAGCTGTTCAGTCATGTTTTTGACATTCAGGATTAGACATCCAAGTACATTTGGGGGCCGAAAAAAAAAAATCCTCGTATTTTGCTCTTCCGGTCAGATCTCTGAAATTGTACATTTTTGCTTGATAGCGTACGAAGAGGCCATCCATGAATGTCAAAGACAAAAGTTTTTTTTTGTTTCAGCTTTGAAGAAACTCAAACACTCTTCTATTTCTTATGAATTATAAACCAGCGGTTACGTCGTGAGGGTCGCGTGAGGTGACGGGTGAAACAAAGTTTATAAATGCCCGGCGTGTTTTTCCAAGTGGACTCCTTTTAAGTCGTGTTCTCCGAGTCTTTCTTCAGATGTCGATGGTGGCTGCCTTGAATTTCTTCACTCTTGTAAACAAATGGGCTAAATAGCCGCTAAACTCCGGGGTCGATGGTATCACTGAGGCCTTTTTAAAGCTGCAGAGCAGTTGTTACAAGACACTTATAGCAGGCCTGGACCACACTCATATTATTGACAGAAACCCAACATTGCCCAATGAGCACTACCTTTTACTGTGAAGATACCTCAAAAGAAGTCAAAATGGTGAGATGTTGAAGAAGATCAAGCAATGCCCCCTAGCAACCTGCGAAATCAGAGAGCCCAAGGACTCGGGAGAAGGCACGAGGCTACGATCAGGCATTGATGACAGCCCATGAGTGCAGAAGAGTGTGCGTCATGGGATAGCCTTCTGCAAAGTTGGCCTATGGTAACTCAGGGGTAGTCTAACTCTGAGTGCTCTATAATTTTTCTCAAAATGGAAGCTTTTAAGCCTCATGTTAATCCAAGAGAGATTGTTGGCCATTGGAAGTGTTCAGGTTGGACTCAAGGCAGGCGTGTGCCTGGCAAGCGTAGATTGATAGCATTCAGAGCATTCTGTGCAGGCATTGGGTGAGGGCTTAAAAGTTGAAGCTTTAGCTTTACTGGTTTGCTCCTTTCCCTTCCTCACATTCCTCACATGCCCATGCAGCCTGTCCCAACTGGGCTTCCTTTGTCTGTGTCCGCTAGCACCTCTTGTCTGGCCAACTGTGACCAAACCGCGCCTACCCCATCGGTGTATGCCAGCAACTTCCACCTGGCCACCCATCCCAACTGGCCTTTCCCTGTTAGTGTAGGCCAGCGCCTTCCACTCACTCGCCCGTCCACCAACCGCGCTTCCCTTGGACAAACTGGGATGCCAGGACCTTCGTCACTGTCCAACACCTAGCGTTGCAACATCCCCTATTCTGGTTACAGTGTCCTCCTATCTGGCCCCTGGTTCCCATTACGGCGACCTCCTACCTGGACTCCGGTTCCATGGTCCGCCCACCTGGCCTCCGGTTCCTGTTCCAATTTCCTTATATCTGTTCCTGCCCCAACTGCCCAGCATCTTCATGTACCTGTTCTCCCTGCTCCCTAGTTTGTAAATCATCTGTTTTGGTGCGGAGCACTTGGGTCCGACGTTGAAACGTAACAGGAAGGTGGTTCCACCTTCACAGAAGAGGAGCTTTGTAACTGAATGGTCTGGCACCCTCTCTGCTTTCAGAAACTCCAAAGTTGAACATTTGACCACTGCCGATTGGACCTTTGACCAACCAAGGAAGGGAGCCACTTAGCAACACCCGGGGAGCAGTGTCTTGCTCAACAACACTTCGACAGGCTAGGAGGAGCGTAGAATGGAACCCAGGAATGTTCTGTTCTATGGCGACCCCACTAACCCCCTGCACCAAGCCCTCCCCCGAAAGATCTGACTCGGTGATCTGGTGCTAAGAGTTCCTTGTGAAATGATGGTGCCTCAATGACACATCTGAAGAGATAGTATTGCAGCTCGTGTTTTTCACAAATACAGTTTTACAATACTTGTGGAGTAAATGTGAAGGCAAAGAAAGTGCGATTCATTTTATTTGCCAATTTTGTGTACAACCGGGGTGTCTGAAGGAAATGATAAAGGAAATCGTTCCTGCCCCAGTGCCATTAACATGTCCAGTTCATCTGCAAGATTACATCTGAACCTCATCACTGTCACGTATATTCTTCATTCATGTATTTAAATATGGTCAGTATATTCATCTCATTCTATATATATATATATATATATATATATACATACACATATATATATACATATATATATATATATGTGTGTGTGTGTGTGTGTGTGAATGTGTATATGTATATACATTAATATATGTATTTATACGTTCCATATACATGCACACCCTGTGTGTATATATGCAATAACAACATAGTCGTTGTACACAAGCACCACTATTACTCATAATAGCAATAAAAACAACAATAATAGTAATATATAATAGTAATAATAATTATTGTGGTCATAGTAATACAAATGTCATAATCAGCATCATTATCAACAACAACAACAATATTAAAAACAATTATGATTATGATTATTATGATTATTATGGTTATTGTTATTTTTATTATTATTATTATTGTCCTGGTCATTTTTATTATTATCAGTACTAATATTATTATTATCATTATTACCACTGGCATAATTATTATTATTATTATTGTTATTAGGCTATGATGTGTCCTCCCTTATGATGTTCTAATGTACGTGGCTGCATGTTTTTTTTGAGATAAGATTTCTTATGAAAAGAAATTAGAGCATTGTTGCAGATTGTGAGAGTCAAGCGGTTTTAAAGAGGCGCCACAAGATATTTAGCACACAGGAAGTAGCAATGGATGGAGGGGTTGTTTTTTTGGAAACATGCATTTCAGAAAAAAGGTCAGGTATCAGGTCAAACAGCCAGGATATGAAAACGTGTCATGACGCAGCATAAACAGTTCGCGGAATAGAAACACTTATATGTCTTCGGTCAAGCCACATATCCGGGTGATGCGGGGTGACCTAACACATTTACTGTCAGCGGGGAACGAGATAGTTTGTCCGCTTCGCCCACATAATGATCAATCCAGACGTCTTAATCAGGTCATGGGCTACCGGGGCCGCGCTCAGCTCTTTTGTTTCTTTATTTTAAGGCCAAATGGTACAACCTGTGTTGTTTTGTCAATAGGCCCATTGTGAGGGGGAATTAGTGAGACAGTTTTCATGCTGTATTTGTGATATCAAGCAAGACATTGTAAAAGCAAGTTGCAGGTCCAGCCTGTTTTCAGGGTTTTTTTGGGGGCTCATTATAACAATTAGTGTCATAATTTATATAATTAGACCATTGTGTATTCATGCATCCTAATTAATTACAGCGGAATTAGTCTGTTACGGAAAGCGATTCTGAAATATACACTGCTGGTGTGCTGAAAAAAACCTGTTTCTGTTTTTAGGAGTTTAACAGTTGAACCGTGCGAGGTCGCCTCCTCAGCCGTTCAAGTTGTGAAAATAAGAATGACAGACTACAAATTTTGATCAAGTAAAAACATTGGTCGTCGATGGTTTGAAAGGAATTTATATCCGTGCACTTCTGTATTTGTTTTGAACCTTTTATCAATAATTAATTTGATCATTTCTAATTCTACGATACTGCAATTATGAACACTAACAATCCGATTCTACATCCTACTATTCAATACTATACTATACTACACAATGCTAAACAATAACAATTTTGTCTTTATGAAAAATCATTAATAATAATAATAAATGATTGACATTATTGTACATTACTCCAAATTTAAACAAGAAAAAAATCCAATACTGCACCATAGTGTACGACAAAAAATGCTAAAATACACCCCACTATACAATGTGATTTATATAAATTTTGTCTCTGAAAAACAATTTTCCTCCGTGAGGAACACCTTTACAAATAATTCATTACCCTTATTCTGATTCTACAACACTGCAATTTTAAAACCTTCAATCGCATACTATCCTCTACTATACATTGCTGTACCATACTATACTCTCCATTACATTACATTGCTATACATTACAATACTAAACTATACATTACATTACTATAGTGTATTATATACATGACTATACATTACACTATACACGGCATTACAGTGGTATATATTAATATACTATAATATAGGGTACATCACATTTGCATACTATATTATAGTTTAAATTACTATACTATACATTACATTAAATTGCTATATATTACATTACTATGCATTACTATACTATACATTATTATACCGTACTATACATTGCATTACATTGCTATACATTACTTTACTATACCATACTATACACTGCATTGCATTACATTGCTATACTTTACATTGCATTTCATCGCTTTACATTACATTACTATACATTACTATACTATACTTATGATAATAATATATTTCCCTGTTGTTTTTTTTAACATTTTGCTTACATTAGAAGTAAGACACAGTTCAGTCATACAATTTCAGGTGACATATCTGAGCTACCCTGGTTCGGGAAAATGGATTAGATAAGGGGAATAGATGTTATATGACAGTATATTTACATATATAACATGATGATTTTGCTTATGTTTCAATAAAAAGGTGGTCGGATTACAAAAACGCAGGTCTTTTGATATGTTTGATATTGAAGGGATGGAGGGAAGCTGCAGAAATTGAGAAGTGTGTAGGTTCAGTGCTCGAAATAAAATTAGCGGTTGTTCAAAATGAACTGAGATGCAGATATGAAAAGTGTCGGAGCCGGCACTCAAGCTTTTACGAAATACCTTGCTAACAAGGCCTTTCTTCGATGTCAAGGTGCAGGCAGCTCTAAAGAGGCAGTGGATGCAGTACAAGACCCAGTGGGGACAGAGACGGAAGGACCACTGCTCAATGCGCTCCACTTCCTACACGACCACCTCCATCACAGAGGTTCACGCTTGTATTTACCACCACGAGTGCAACAGCGAACACTTAAACGGGCGCCACACAGAAGACTCTGAACTTGTGGCGCTGAAATCAGGAGAGACGTACGCTTGAGACACACGACAGTTGCCGCATGCCCCAAGATTAAAAGGTAACTTGTTTGGCCCGGGGGCAATTATACGGGTTTGGAAACAATCGATCGGCAACAAGGCTGCTACTTCTAGTACCTTACACTGATGTTGTAGCCACTGCCTTAGAACATGTAGCAAATGAGAGGACGATACAGGTTGCTCTAAAGCTGCTCAACTGTGAAAGCGCTAACGGCGATAAGAAGGCGAGGGGACTCAAGTAACCGTACTGGGGACGATCGGGTGTTGGTTCCTCAGCACGATCGTGATGGTGGCAACGGAATGTGACGTTGATGATCGCAAAGGTAAGGCGGAAGAGCCGATCCCTCCTTGCCTCATCCGCGCCAAACGGTACTGTACCTTGGTCAAAACTGTGGAGGTGCGCACAACAAACCAGCGTCACAAAAAAAAAAGTGATCTGCATTTAAAGCTCTGGAATCCTGTACATAATGTATGTTCAGAATGCTTCCTTTGAAAGGTATTTAAACGACTTAATTCCTTTTTTTGTTTCCTATCCATTTTTTTCTTTTTTATTTTGTTAAGTGTACGCTGCACCAAGCACTCCCATCAGCTTCCTCGTTTTTGCGACTGTTTCGCTTTTGCCATCACAGGGCCGACAAGGAAGTCACAAGGCTCAAAATAAATAACTGAAAAAAAGAAAAAAACAAAAGCTAATTTTAAATCAGAACGACCACCTTTTTTGAATTTTTCCCTGTGTTTACAGTTGTCGCAAGGCATCTGGCAAAAAAGGCGTCTTATGGAAAATGTGCTGTTCATCTCATTTAGTGTCACTTGACGTTGTGCTAACAAGGTCACAAATCTATCTCCTGTTCGCGTCTTTACAAAGTCGGGAATCGTCTCCTCTCAGTCAACGAGAAGAAATACTTGCCGCCCAATTCTGGATACTTTCTTGTCACATACAATATGTTTCAATGGTGACACTTTAAGGTACATTTCATCTAATTCTCGTTGTGTTTAAAATTCAGATAGGATGTGGTTCACGCTGGGTCATATTTTTGATAAAAGAATTTAAGAAAGGACGTTTTTTTGGATAATGCCGTGTAAATACATGTGAACTTACTCCACGTTTCTGCCCTGTGACATATTCCGACGGCTGTTTTCATCACATTCCCGTCTTTCGCCGTGAATGGTGTTTCTCCCCCTCCACTTGGAACGGTACTATCTGAAAGATGATTAAAATATATTTTGTAAAACTCAAATCAGATGTTGTTGCTTTCCAGACTAACTAACAAACAGTAACTGAGACGTGACCAACTAATTTGGGGTTGCAATTCATTTTCTGGAAAAATCCCAATTTTGGTTAATTTATTCATGCATTTATTCATTCATTGTTCAACTGCTTATCCAGGTTTGCAGTAGACTGAGAAGTTTTATTCACACCATGGTGTGCCCAGGGTCAGAGTGGGTATACAATCCCTCAAGTGTGTTCTTGTTTGAATACAGAGGCCTCCTACCAGGTGGAAGCAACCGGAAAACTTCTAATGGGAAGTGCCTGGGAGGCATTCCTATTAGGTGTCTGAAGCGAGTCAACTGCCTTCTTTTGACACGAAGGAGCAGTGGCTGTACTCCCAATTCCCTCTGATGTCTGTCTGCAAATGAACCCTGCCATCCATTGAGGAAAGCTCATTTTAGGGAATGGCATCTGAGACTCTGTTCTTTCAGTCGAATTCATGACCATGGTTGACACTTGGGACATCGATGGAATGGCAGAAAGAGAGCTGTGCCTTCCGTGTCAGCTCCTCCTTCACAGCACACCGCATCTATCTGCCTGTCCGGTTCCTGCCCCATCCTATCCTTGCTTGCGAATAAAACTCCAAGCTACTGAAGCTCAGTATTCGTCTTCCAACCAGAGAGGGAAACCCACCAGCTGCCTTGATGGACTTGTATGCCTGACTTGAAGGTGTTGACTCTTACCCTGACCTCTTTAGCACCTTGTTGCAAACTGCGTACGTGTCTGCTGGAGGTCATTTGGTGGTGTCGCCTTCAGGGCTACACCATCTGCAAAGAAGCAGAGAAGCAACCCTGAGGTTTACATGTTGGACATATTTCTTGTAACAACTGAGTATTACAAATCGGAATGAGTGACATGTAGCCCGGCATCTGTCCTGAGGTTGTACCTCTCACATTTGAAACCTGATGGTTCCTAGTGAACCCATACCCCCCAGCATCTCCCACAGAACACCTCGATGGACACAGTCAAGCCCCATCACCAAATCTACAAAGCAAATGTGGAGAACATTAATGTAGTCCCCAAAACCCACCAAGATCCTGGTGAGCATGAAGAGCTGATCCACTATTCCACAACCTCCATGCAACATTGAAGAGGTGTACAATTACCAGTGACTTCTCCAGACAAATGTCATCTATACCTGGTACCTTTCCGTTGTGGAGCTTCTTGACCACCTTATTGACCTCTATCACGGATATGGATGAAGACAAATTAAAGATCTGCATATCTGCTTCCTTAATGTCAGGGAGTTTCTCAGATTGCTTCCACGGTGCTGGATGCTGTCCCCAAATTGAGGTCAACAAGACTGTTGCCGTCCTAGAACATGTTTGGGTGAAAACGCAACGCTTGGATTGGCTGTCCGCCTGCAGGAAAATATAAGCATACAAGGTAAGTGCCAGGAAGTTTGAAAACGCCATTGTGCATTGACCGTAACAAAAATGGCACCAAGACGGGTAGTATCTCTACAGGTCCGCATGTTTTCGTCAATCTCAAAACCACACCACCAACTAGTGGCCTGGCCTGCGTAGTACAGCGTTTCTGGTGCTTCCTTCTGGTCTTGTGAGGGAACGCTCTTCGTGAGTCACGGTTCATGCAGCATCATGGGGACGTGCTCACTTCCACAGCAATATTTTTGGCCATATTAGACATATTTTTGTCTTGCAAAAGAAAAAAAAGGGCTTATTAATCGGAAATTTTCTGTTTGATCTCGAGTGAGAAGTTTCATCTTCCAGTTTTAAAACGATTTATCGGAATGGCGCCACACCAGTCTAATTATTCAGCAACGTTTTCTGTCCCAACACTAATGTCGCCAGTGTTTGGGGGGCTGAGAGGTCCTTTTGTAAAGAATGTGTTGTGAAGACAAAGCGGGTCATACGTATTTGGTGTCCTGTTCTGCGATCCAGCAAGCTTGGCAGACACAAGAAAACCGCATTTATCCAGCGTATTCAGGCTAGAACTAGAATTGTATCCCTGACCTTTGCTCCTCCATTGACCCCTCGACCCCGAATTAAGGCCACGTCTTTGAGTAAAACGAAGTCTCATACTACTTTATGAAAAAAGAAAAATCTTCAGCATCACTATAGGCCCTCCTATGAAACATATAATTTCAAGCTCGACTGAATCCGGGCGATGCAGCCAAGAAAGGAAGACTTGCTGTCCTCTTTTATATTCACATGGCTTCTGAATTGCCAGTTCTAATCATGCGATGATGAAGGCTGGAATTGTATAGAATGGTACTCTCACTCATCTGATAAATATTGCTTCTTTGCCCACTGGCAGGAAACCGAATAGGTGGTAGGAGACAGACATTATGCAAAGTTTAAAACTGTATGCCAGCTGTATCACTCATGAATGCAAAGACGGAGGACTTACGTAATCATCAGGAGACAACGAAGGCTAAATATCAACAATTGCAGCAGACTCAACCCATCGCTGTCTTTTGCCATTTTTTCTCCGCAATCGCCTCAACACTCCGACTCGGCTGATTTTGCGACGTGCATCTCGTCATTTTTACAGCAATATTCGCTCAGGGCACCGTTTGGGGTTTTTAAACTGATGGTTGTCGCATTCTCCGAAAAACAATTTGGACAAGAGATTAACAAATACATTGTTACACTCATAAATGATACTGAAATCAGCCTTTTCATTGTATTGTGCATTGTATCGGAGGACAATGAACTCTGCATGATCATTATCTACCTCCTTTGATGGAAATCCCTTTGATAATATGAACACTCGCGTCAAAGCAATCCCTACAGGCAGATCCCTGATATATTTCTGGGACAATATTTACCACCATCTCCGCTGTGTGATTCCGATGCCAGCGAACAGGATACCCAAGGCGTTGCGGTGGCTGTTCTTTGAAGAGGTAAAAGAGAGAGAAAGAAGACGGGAGAGAATTTAAAAAAATAAAAATAAATAAATTCTCTTGGGGATGAGAGGGGAGTCTGTCTGCATTCCTGCGGAGAAAAAATCAAAAAGGAACTTCAACTTTCTAAGTCAGTCAGCTGATGTCTTCTTTTCCTTGTTTTCATCTTTGTAAAAAAAAACAACGCACAAAGACAGACCATATCTCCTCTGTGAGTAATTTTGCAAATCCATCCCTGCAAATTATTTATATATATTTCCCACTATCAAATTTGCATAATCTCTTTGCTGATTTTTACCAGCTGTCAAGGGTAGAACACATATTTCTAAATTTGAATACAAACATTTACCATAAGAAATGAAAACTGAACCCTATGTCTGCATTTTTCATTTAATATTATTATTGCAATTTATTGCAAGGACGCCATACAGGCATGTGTATACAACGAGTACAAACCATAACAATAATAACAAATAATGAACCTAATAATTATAATATTTGAAAGAATACTAACAGTAATAAAATAGTAATAATAGCAATTGTGGTTATCATAATAATAATAATAATAATAATCATACATATTATTACTATCAATATACTTACACTAGTTTTAATTATAATGATGACTTATTACATTTATTTTACATAGTATCATTATTGTTATTATTGTGTGTACTCTTCATAGGCACATCTTCAATGTCCTTGAGTGTGAAAAAAGGTGCCTTCAAATAAAATGCATTATTATAATGATTATTGTTGTTGTCATTATTATTATTGTTGTCATTATTACTTTATTATTATCATTGTTGTTGTTGTCATATTTATCAAGGACATTATTCTTATTATTGTTGTTGTTTTGGTTCTTGTTACTATTATCAATATGGTCTCTCGAATGTAAACCTTAATATAGAATATTATTCCACATTTCCCTTTTTTTGGTTTTCTGTTCTTCATTATAACATTGTTAACAATACCAGCGATATTCAGTGGGTTATCAAGCCAAACTGTTGTGTCCTCTTAAGACTGACAGAGAATCAATCAAAGAGCCTCTGCCTGGTCTCCTGATTCTGCAGTTATTTGTCGGAATATCTATAAACAGCCCCCCACGTTTTTCATTCACAGGCTGACTCAGCAGTGGCTGAACAAATCTGCCAGGTGAAGAAGCCAGAATCTGAGCAGTCAGAACATCCCAAACTAACAAAATAGGAACAAAAAAGTGAGGAATAAATAGATAAAAACAACAATAACAGCGACTGTAAATTCACGTTTCACCTGTCGTGCAACACCAACACAATATCAGCACGCGATGTGAAGCACTGATGCAGTTGTACCTTTAGATTGTGTGTTTTTTTAAACAATTTAAAATAAAACTAGGTCTCATAATATTACAAAATACTTATAATTTGCTTTTTTTTCATTCTGTTATCTACTCATTTTGCTGTCTATTTTTTTTAGATACATTTTGCTATCTTTTAACTGCCTATTTTATTTATATCTATATTCATATTTATTACTATTGTTGCGCTGCTGTGACAAAAGAATTTCCCCTATGGGGATCAATAAAATTCTATTCTATTCTATTCTATTCTATTCTATAAAATCCCACTTTGTCTGATTTTTCTGTGTACTACATATAGATTCAGTTCCACGCCTGTGCCCTACCATGTTGCTAGCACATGATGAATCAGTGACGGGTTCCTGGATGCCAGAGGCTCATTGATATGCATTGGAGCAAAGACAGGCTGTCCAGTCTGATTCCACAGAAGACCTGCTGTGGTAGCTTACCACGTAGGAAGGGGCAGACAGGTCAGAGGGATCAAGGTGACCCCAATCCATTGTTGCTCCAAAGTTGGAGCACGGAGCGTCTTCCTTGAATCACTTGAAAACACCCAAACTTTTCTTCTAGTGATCGTGAACTTCATGAGGCCTTGCAATCGCTTTTCCTAAGCTGCTCCAAATATCAAGGTCCGTCCAAATAGCCTTTTTCAAAAACTATCGAAGATGGAGATGTTTGAAGAAGTGCCCCTTGTTGAATAAAGTTGCAGCAACCTGTGAAAATCTACTTGATAATTGGGAAAAGTCAAGCTCATTCAGAGATGACAGTGTACACATGCATAATTCACGACATAATGCAAACGTGACGCAAACATTTCATCGAGCCATCTCATGTCATGAATATGTAAGCCGGCTGAAGTCAAAGTGAAAATGAAAGCGACTGTGATTTCTTGCCCCTGAGGCATCATGAAAGTAGAGAAGAGGGCAATTTCTGAAAAAACTGTGGGACAAACCTTCTCATTTACTGACGGCTTTAGAAGATCTTCCCTCCCAAGGGTAATTTCATGCTACACTGAAAAAAGAAAAAAAAATCAGCAAAGGCATTGAGGTGTTACTAACACCACCCCACAGTCCACCATGATTTAACACCGTTGAACGTACACGTCATGCAACGCAAGAAATTTTCAACAAATGTAGAAATGCTAATTGCTGTGGCATCAAATCATGGCCATTTTCAAATTTCTCTGACTGTGTTTAGAATTTCAATCTTCAAGGTAGAAACATCCCGCTGTAAGCTATCACAGCTTTTGGTTGATGCCTCATGCCTCTGAGTCAGACACTGCTCTAATTGCCGAATTAGCATACATCTCCTTTACTGATGAAGGGTTCGTTATTCAAGCATACCCATCCTCGAGCTGCTGCCTTATCGCCTTATGTGTGTTCCAGACGACCCCTTGTGACGAACAAAAACTATAGACCTTCCTTTTATTTGTCCAGATGTAGGTCACCGCAACTGCCGTGCGCAGCGAGGTCAAAGGGTGGGGGCTCCACAGTGAGCGCCTGCTGGCAGGGCCTGCTCCCATGAGCCTGGGCAAAGCCTGAAACATCAACAAAGATCCCCCTTGCCATGGTCTCACCACCCCATGGGTGCCGAAGGGGTCACCACCCGGTAGCCAAAGGCGAGGGCCTTGTCTGTCCGATCCTCGGCTGCAGAAACTGGCTCGAGAAAAGTAGAACGTCACTTGTCTGTTGGGGAAAGAGCCTGAGCTAGATATAGATGAGCTCGCCTCGGCACACAGAAACACTCCAGAAACAATCTCCGTGAAAGGGGTTGGACTCTCTTCCACTCTGGAGTTGCTCCAAGTAAGAGGCACCAAGCAGGTGAGGGCATACGTACTGCCTCCCTGGCTCGGGTGCCTGTGCCTTGCTCCATCCGGTATAAGTCCCGTCATTTTTGGATCCATAAATTATATGTATGGGGATCTGGTTTTAACCACCTGATAGTTATGCTTTTTCTTGTGAGCAATATGTTTAGGAGGAATTTTTCATTCCTACTGTCTATACACATTGCTCCTAATAATGCACGGCTGATTTTTGAGAAAATGTAAGGATTTGAAGTGCGCCTAATAGTGCAAAAAATTCGATATGTGTTACACAGCATCCCTACTTCATTGGAATTGGGGTTTGGAAATGCAGATTAAATTCCTGTGTAACGGCTCGTATATCGTTTCGCTTTATATAACGTGTTTTGTATCATGCGCCATAAAATGAAAACGCCTTATGTGCGAAAATAGAGCCGTTCATTAATATTGCGCCTTATAATGCAGTGCGCCAAATATGGTAAATAAAAACAGAAATCAATGATTTGCAAAACCCTCTCGACTTGTATTCAGTTGAAAATTCAAAATGTGTGAATATTTGCAAAAAAAGTTTGTCAGTTTGAACATCAAATATCTTGTCTTGAATTGAATATTGGTTGAAAATTATTTGCAAATCGTTGAATTCTCTTCTTATTTACGTTTTACACAACGTCCCAACTTCACTGGAATTGGGGTTTGTACATGCCCTATAAATTCCTGTATAACGGCTCGTATATCAAAAATTGCTTTACTCAACTTACCTGCAACACACTTAATGCTAAAGCGTATTGCTAAATTCAACTTACGCACAATGCTACAGTTAGCACTAAACTAAATTTAGCGATGGAGTGAATGCCAATCCTCTTTTTAAAAGGATCAAACTATCCCTGAATGGTTTTGAATGCCTTTTCCAGTGCCACTGTCCGCTGCTTAAAATCCCTGTAAACTGTGCCGTGCCTCTGGTATCTCACCAGGTCGATGATTGTCTCTGGGCTACTGAGTGTCTGAGTTCTTTTTAAACGGCATCAGACAGACAGCGCCAGTCACTTGGCGTCAAACGCCCCGATCCTCCTCGCTCATAACAGAGATCTTGGCAGAAAAAAAACTCTCGATCGCTCGGAAAATTCACGAGTACGCGTACTCGGATGTCCCAATGAACTAATCAGGGGAAACTGCGGCAATGCTAGAACTACCGAAATCAACAGGGAAGGGCTCGGGATTCAAACCCAAACCCTTTTTATCGCGAGAAGAAGGGACAGTGTGAACCACTATGCCTCTGCATGATGCCGGCTGTCGCTCAGTTGGTAGAGCAAGAGTCCCTCTGACCATAAAGTTGGGTGTTCAACCCCTTGTTGCCCCTGATGGCATGGCTAGCGCCTTGCATCTATGCCACCAAGGGTGCGTGAACAGATGAATGCTATCCAGAGTGCTTTTATTTTGGGTTTTCTAAATGTCAATAGCGCAACCAATCCCTCCAAATCCATACAGAGACTGCACTTGATAAAACAAAGAGCACGCTCAGCGCTTACTGACAGAGAAGTCATCACAGTGTGACGCCCCTTCAGGCCCTGTTAAATCTTCACTCGCCGTTGCCTTCGCTGCCTCTTCTTTAAATGATCTGCGGGGCCGAAGCCTCCCTCAGAGTAATGAGAAATAGGCAAAGCCAGGAGGAGCTCGCAGGGGCTTCTGATAACCCCTTGATTGAAATGGAAGGTACGGTGCACAGATCCCATTACTAAAGGCAACGTGGAAGAGCCTGTGACAAATCGGTGTGTGAAATATTGGTCTATATGGTAATGCACCTTGTGAAACACATTTTCCACCAAAGACAAATAATGTGATTATCTATATGACTGTGTGGGATGCCTTGGATTTGCTACATTTCTAACATGTAAACTGAACATTGCTTCCAAGCGACTTATCGGTCTTTCTTGCGTAACGTGTACGTATGAGTTAACAAAATGTGTAGCTTATTTGACACGCTCAAATGCTATGGTGAATATAAATGTTCTCCACTTATGTAGCGCTTTCAGCGCTTCGCAGTTTCAAACCGGCAATAGAGTAACGCACACTAATGCTGGCATGGTTACTGTGCAAAAGAGGGGCTAATTGGCTAACTTTGGGTTTTCTGGTGCTAAGGGCAATGCTGAATATAAATGGTCTCTGCTTATGTAGTGCTTTAGATGCCTTGTATTAAGCTAATAAGTCACGCACACCAATGGCAGCATGGCTAATATGCAAAAGGGGCTAACCAGGCTAATTTGGGTTTTTTATGAAGCGCTAAAAGGCTAAGCCGAATATAAATGGTCTCCGCTTATGTAGCGCTTTCGTTGCCTCCCCATGAAGCTAAATAAGCCTCGCACACTGATGGCCAACTTTGTTTTTTCTTGGCGCTAAAAGGCTAAGTTGAATATAAATTGTCTCTGCTTATGCAATGCTTTCGTCGCTTCGCTATTAAGCACCAATAAAGTCACGCTCACCGCTGGTGGCAAAACTACCTTGCAAGAAAGGGGCTAACCAGGCTAACCTAACTTTGGGTTTTTTTGGCACTAAAATGCTTTGTTGAATATAAATGGTCTCCGCTTATGTGGCGCTTTTGTCATCTTGCCATTTCAAAGCGCCAGTAAGTCATGGACACTGATGGCAGCATGCAAAAGGGGCTAACCAGGCTAACTCTGGGTTGAGTGTCTCGGTTGAGGACAGAGATGGGGATCAAACCGCCAACCGTCCCTCGTTGGACAGTTGGCATCATCAGGATGGTGATGGAGAAGAACCTGATTCTTTCATGTAAGTTGCAATTTGAAGTCAAATGGATGGATGAGAATGCATCCAATCCTCTCCTCTCACACCAGTTAACTTCCTGTTCTCTTTCACTACATCCATAAAGTAATACTAGTAATAACTAGTTTTATGTTGTTTTTATGTTGTATTTTATAATGTATCATATCATATCATATTGTTATATCACATTTGTATTGTTTTTTAACTTGAAGGCTTTTTCATCCCGCTTAAAGTGATTACATTTAAAAACTGAGCTCTAATTGGCCCCACCTGAGGAGCTGACATCCAATCAACAGTTTGGTCTATGATGGCAGTTGAAAAAATAGAAATTAAACAAAATAAATTGAACAAAAACAGTTTTCTCTCACTCATCAAGATACTGAAATGGCAATGAAGATGAAAATCACATCTGGTGATTTACGTCTTGCCCTGCAATGTTTTTTTGTTTTTTTTAAATAGACTTCCCACTTACTTGTAGGGAAAAACCCCACTTGTTCTGATTCCATTGCTTTATTTGGCAATAAAAGAGATTCAATTCAGATTACCGAAAGTCCTTCGGAGGACTCCCGGCAATCGTGACGGTAGACGTAAACGGTTTATCTTAACCGTGCACCGTCCGCGGTTAAGCATTTCCATTTTCAGCTTTCTCTGTCTGAGACACCAGGAATGTTTGTAGGTATCCCCTCCTTTTTACTGCCGCTGTTAACGGCAGTGATGGGTTTAAAGGGCTCTCCGGCTACCAAGATTTGATTGTCCTATTTGATTTATATTTGTACCAGCTCCATAAGAATTATAATAAAATCTCTCAATAATATAATTATATTATTTTGTATAAAATTGTTTAAAAAAAAATCACCGGTAGGCCACCGTTGTTATTTATGTCGCAACGCTGTCTCGGTAGTGACGTAATGAGGTTGGTCTTTGGCTCGGTCCTGTTCATTTTACCGTACGATGCCAAAACATGTCGTCTGTGAAAACCTTCCTCTATGAACCCGAGAGAGATGTGGACAAGGAGGAGAACGCTGAAGACAGAAGTCCAAATGAGCTTCAAAATGAAGACGAACAAAGATGTGAAGAGGCAAGAGTCGCCAAAAATTGCTTGTGTACGTGCAGCAGCTGCGTTGCTTTTTGTCATTGGCTGTTCGCTGTAGACTTATAGTGACTGACCGTCGGCTTCCTATGTGATGGTGCTCGTACCAAGGTCATAAGATAAGATAAGATAAGATAAGATAAGACTAGATAAGATAAGATAAGATAAGATAATAGGGTAGAATAGATAATCCCCCCATAGGGGAAATTATTTTTGTCACAGCAGTGAAACAATATCAATAAATATGAGTATAAATATAAATAAGAGAGAAAATTAAAAGATAGTCAAAAGATATGTGAAAAGGTGCAAGGTGAATAACAATGGGGAAAAAAATAGAAATGGAAAAAAAAAATGAAAAAAATGAAAATAATACAAAACAACAAGGGTGACAATAGAAAACAAAAAACATTAACAACAAGGGCAAGATTAGAAATAGAGTGACAACAACAATGACAAAGGTAAACAGGATGCTGCTTCTGCAGTAGCAGGTTGTTGACATCCTCGCAGGAGAACATCCAGCCTCTCCTGCCTGTGGCGTTTCTTCCAGCGGGCTTCACTCGTCTCCTGAGGACCTTTTGTATGCTGGTGAAAGAGAACTCTAGGCATGGGCTTCAGCTTTAGCGTCCATTAAAAACTGGCAACACTTGTGAGCTCTTAGCTTCGCTCGGATAAATGCATCAGGAGGGAAGCTACCAGAACACAGCCGCGGATCCTTAAGAAGTTGTGTCCGTCCACAGGCAATTTCCCATACCTTTCTTCTCTTCTTGGCCCCTGCAAAGCTGTGTAGCCTAGCATCAGTCCCTTTGGTTCCCTTGGACTGGAAATTGCACCCAAAAGCAGCATAATGTGGCGTTATTACCATTTATACTGTACCGAGCCAAAGCTAAAGCTAGCGGAAAGCCAACGTTAGCAGGAGCATCCTGTACATGTCATCAATCTAGCATGCATTGGGCTCGTAAAACAATGGCAACACCCCTGGGTTAAAATGTTATAAATTGCGTTGTTTAAAGAAACATCAAATTCTTCGTGCTTTTTTAACACCGCATTCTATTATGAGATAAACAGTAAAGCATATTCATGCCAATTATTCCTCCCAGGTGGGGTTCCTGGGGTTCCCTTTCACACATTACTGCAATAACAATGTATTAACCCACTGCTCTAAACCGAATAATCATATTAGTTATCATTATCTTTTGTTTGTTGTGCTACAATTTGTATGGTGATGGTCTAAAGATAGCTGTTATGATGTGTATTTATTGATAGATATAGAATATTCAAGATGGCTTATTTATATGAACCTTCATTCAGAATGAACAAAGTTGCACATTTTTCTTTCATGATTATTTAAAAAATATTTTTACATATCTATTTTATATATATGTCTATTTTGTTTAAAGAGATTCGGTTATGTGAAATCATTTTAGATACATTTTATAGTGGGTGCTGCAGCGGTTGGTGCTTCCGCGAGAGCCTTTCTGCGTGGAGTTTGCATTGTTCTCCTGCCGGTTTCTTCGGGTTCTCCTCCCACAATCAAAAGGTAACCGGGTGTACTGGAGTAATGTATAAAAAAAAAATAAAAAACAAAATCTGAGATTACATTTTTCGCTCGGCGACACAACTTCTGAATTTTCAGAGTTGGAATTCAAGATTCTTATTTTAAATCTCATTTTTCAGCAGTGAATATTCATTTGTTGGATCCTGCGGGAGAAAACATGGAGCGTAGTTTGTTTTTATTTTGCAAAGAATTTTTGAATTTTTCTATTTTATTTATTCATATTATTTTAATCAACAAGAATCGAAACAATGTAACTCAACCGGGGGCAATGTGAAAAGGGACTCAACTTGCAATTTGAGAAAACATGCAAAGCCAGACAAGGGAATAGAATTTTTTGAGTAATTTCTCTGTGCGCCTCTTCAAAGATAAAGCAAAGAAAAAACAAAAAAAAAATACACAGATGCAGGAGCTTGATTCGGTTAATCCTCTTGAGAGAACGGCGAAGGCGTTGAATGCATGAATGATGAGGCGAAAAAGCAGGACGCATCGGGCGACACGGCTAAACATTCCCTGCTGGTGTGATAGATGGGGATCAGGGCTGAACGCTGAAAAGAAGTAGAAAGTCCTCTGCTGCTAAAGCCGACGGGGAGATCCTTTCATTTGCGTCTGGATTTAAACAGATAAGGGAAGCGGTCAGATTATTCCGAAATCATTTAACTGTGCATATAACAGTTATTAGGCATGGATAATAAACAAATTGTTGTAGAGGAGCCAGAGTGTTCAGTAACTGAGCACCTCTGTGGAACCATCTGCTGATCCAGGGGGGGTTTCCCTTTTGAGAAATGTAAATAGCCGGGGTTAGGCAAGCTCCTTGTCGAATTTCTGCTATTTTTGTGTCGCTTCAGCTATAACCGTGTACTTTTTCAGAATCTATTAAAGCGCATTACACCGAGGCGAAGACGCCTATATATGGCCAAAAAATAAAAATAAGATTAGTTAAAAAATTAATTTTCCCCAAATTAAATTACAGTCATGTCAGGATTACCTTAAAATAAGATGAAGTTTAGAATAATATACGTCTGGACCTTTTTCTTTGTTATTTCAGAGGCACAGATAATTTTTAGTTGGATGTTTTTCAGTTAATTAGCACAAAAATTGAAATGCTCCATTGATTCATGAAATATTAAGTTACAAAAAATGACTAGAACTGTATGTGAGTCATCGATAGAATAGTTTATTTTCACCTGAGAAGGTAAATAAAAATCAAACAAAATCATGTGACTGGACAATAAGCGCTGCTGACAGGAAACCTCTCATGTAGCCTGACAAATGCCATCACCGACTCCCAAGAAAACCACTGTGGCATATAGATCTGAAAGGTTAGATGTGATTTATTTCGACAGAAAAGGTAAGAAAGAGGACTGAAAAAAAAATGAACTATATTTTCACATTTAGTGTTTATTGTTACAATCATTTTGGTTTCAAACCTATACTTCCAACACCGGTAATGTATTTTTCTTTTTTTTTTTTACTATAGTGCAAATGTCCACAGAAGATTTTTACATTGTTTTAAATTTGTTTTTGTTTCAAGAGGTACGTTACACAGATTATTTACTTGGGATGAAGCATAGCGCACCCGGAGCAGTTTTTTTGTATCTAAAAACAAAAAAAACACACAAAAAAGAACAGATAAAGCACGGAATAAATACAGACATTGTTCAAAACGTTTGCATTTGAAGTATTCCCCTGAAATCTCAAATCAAATATGACGCAGGATCAACAAACGTCACTCCCCTATGCAAAGGCCCGTGATTTCATTCCAGGTAGTGTAATTTACAAAAATTTAAACAAAACACACAAAAAAAGACAATCATTCCAAATGACCAAATCTGAATGTGAGAACGAGTACATCTGACATTTAAATCATTCCCGGTGTCGCACGACAAAAACGGATTATTTGATAATGAAGTGTTTTACATTTTAGAATCGGATTTTTTCGATTGGTCAAAAATAAAGCAACAAAGGGTAAGGGACAGGTGCCGAAAAGCATAGGTCGGCTAATCCTGAACACGTTCAAACAACATCCGACTGGATTGGCCGATCGCTTTTGCGAAATGCTTGCCAACGAGGTAAACGAGTGGAGAGATGGGCAGAGTTTAGGGAAGGAGGCTAAAGGCTAAAGTTAGCCACGTTGCATCTGTCCACATGAAAGCACATCAGCATCATGACCGATCATTAAAAATTTCCCATTGGATACATGATGACAGTTACAATGAGTCACAACAGTTATTCGATTAGCTGACAGCGATTGGCGGGGATGTTTCATGTGAGGGGATCTTGCTAAATCAGGGGGTTTATATTATTAGCAGGGGTTAATAAGGGTCCCGGGGACTAAAGAGAGCCACAAGCAAAACAAAACATCAATTATACGGAGTTAGGTTTTGCCAGAAAGTAAAGGGAAAACATTCTGATCCAGTCAGAGGCAAAAAAAAACCCCAAAACAAGCAGTGACTGTTGCTCATATTAGTAAGCGGTAGTTTCAAGTCTAAATCAATCATTCTGATAAATAGAAACAGACGATGGATGGACAAATCACTGGAACTCATGACTTATATTTTTTCTACTTCAAGTTCTCACATTTATCATCTTATTGAGCTAATTTGGTTACAAAAAATAAATAAATATTAAAAAAAACCCACACCTGCACACATATGAAGCTTACGAAAAACGACCTGCGACTGCGTCATTAAAAGACATTCGACAAATGGCAGCTGCTGACAACACACGGACCGCAGAATTACAGCTAAATTATTCATACTTGTGACGGGGATTGGCGCTGCCGTTACTAAAAGCACAACAAACAAACAAAGCAAAGGTAATGCCAAAACCAACATTTGCCGTCCGCTCGCGATTACGATCAATGATTTGCAGTGGCGTGATTTGAACTCGTGCAACAAGAATCGAGATCAGGCCGCTTCTCAAATCGCCAAATATACATGTAGCGTTCCTTTGCCGCATACAGATGTCATATATTCGAAACGTTGCATTAAAAAAGAAAAAAGAAAGCGTTTGAAGGCCCTTTTTTCCCTCTACTTCGTGCTTGGCTTATTTAATACTTCTGATTTGCATTTTTGGAATGCAAACATGATGCTTGCCCATGTTAGATTACATTTTAAATTTCATTAATAACCTTTTTTCAGGGCTCAACAGCAGTAAATCTTAGATTTCATACTAACCGCTAGCCCAGGAAAACATAAACACCATTTTTTTTTCCCGAGTTAGTATTGACGCAAAGCGGCCTGTGTTGTATTTTTTGTCAATGGTATTCAAAAGCATGGCGGCTTATTAAAAATATCCGGCTCTTTGATTAATCCAATTCATTCTGTTTCGTCAAAGTATTCCATTACGCTGCGCTCCAGGGCTATCCGTCTATCTCTTGGGCCTGTCAATGTCATCAATGGCCGCCAGTAGTTTCTGGCGGGCCTTTTTGTTTATGTGCGAGCCGAGGCAAACGTTCACCAGGTTGGCCAGCTGCTTCATGGAGTACTCCTGCATGAAAACAAACAGTCCGTAAAGAACAGAAGAATAAAAACACAGTAGAACCTTGGCTAACTCATCGCGAACAAATTCGCCGTTGATCAAATTTTTAATCTGGTTGCGAACAAGCCTCGGTGCGCGAACACACAAACAAACAAGCTAACAGGTTTTCCGCGTTGTGGCGTTGTAGCGTTGTAGCGTAGCGGCGGTCTTCCACGCTACTCCACATTGTTTCCAACGTCATCTTTGTGTTCTTGTGTTATAACACTTTTTTCAGTAAGCTATCACTCATTATGCCTCCCCAAAAAATTTTGAGAGTGCTATGGCTAGCTTTGTTAAAGAGAAGCTAAGAATTATGGTGTAGAAGTCAGAGAGCTAGCACTAGCTGTGATAAAAAGAAGTTGAGAATTGCAGTGGATCTGAAGAAGGAGATAATAGCTAAATTTGAGTGCCATGTTTGTGTGACTGATCTTGCCAAGCACTACAACATGGCTAAGTCAACCATCTGTACAATCCTGAAGAACAAAGATGTGCTAAAGATGCCTAATGTGGCTAAAAGGGTCGTATGTTTACAGAGGCAAAGGTCTCAAGTCTTAGAAGAAGTAGAAAAGTGATTGCTAGTTTGGATGAATGAAAGGCAGTTAGCAGGAGACAGCATTAGCGAGGGTGTCATATGTGGGAAGCATTATTTATGCTGAATTAGTAAAAGAAACACAGAGTACAAGTACTGGCAAGAAAAGAACAAACACCAAAAACACAGGGAAAATTGTAATCCATATATATATAAGGAGAGGAAAAAAGCAGAGGAAAAGAATTACATATACATTATATACACAAATACATATATTTACATATATAATGTATTTGTAATTCTTTTCTCTTTTTTTCCACAAATAAACCCATTAAAAAGTTTGAAAAAATACAATATGTATTTTGGGACTGGAGAACGGATAAACGGAATTTTCATTGATCTCAATGGGAAAAAAAATTCAGTTCGCGAACGGGATCAAAAAACGAATTTAATTAGTAAGCCGAGGTTCTACTGGTTCTACTGGTTCTACTGTGCATCAATATATATATATATATATATATATATATATATATATATACATATATATATATATATACACACACACAAAAATATGAAAATTTAAAGATATGTATATATTTTGAATTTGTATATTTTGAATTAGTGTGTATATATATATGTGTGTGTGTGTGTGTGTGTGTGTGTGTGTATATATGTGTGTGTGTGTGTGTGTGTGTGTATATATATATATATATATATATACAGTACATATATACAAATTCCAAACATATACTATATCCAGAGCAGGTGCCTCACCCGATGATTCTTGATAAACTGCTCCATGTCACTCTCGGTCAGGTAGTAAGCCTTGATGAAGGTCTCCACGAACTCTTTGTCTGGTATGGGCCGCAGGTCGGTGAGCTTCTCCAGCTTCATGAGAAACTGCTGAAAGTCCAGCTGCATCAGGGCGCGGCCTTCGTTGCTGCATTTCTTGACATTGGCGTACCTGTGAGAGGTATGGGTTTATGTGTATTTTATGACCTCACTCCTGCACTTGACTCAGTCCAATCCCAAATAAACTGACTTTAATGACTGTGGGTTCATCATGTGATTTTATTATGTTTTTTAAAATAAATCAAATTCAACAAAATTATATATTTGATTTAATTTGATTTTATTTTCTGAGATTGATGGTTACTTGTTATTATTTGACTGCATTTAAATGGGAAAAAGCTCACGCTAAACACCAATGCCAAAGAGTTTAAATGTTTCTTAGCATTGAATAAAAGAAAGGGCTTTTTTTCCCCCTCTCTCATACTTCAGTATTAAATTTCTCTTCTGTCCGCGTTTACTCCCACGCCCTCTCGCTTGGCATCCATTTTTGAGATGAGGCATGCTGTTAAGTTTGTGGTATGGATCTCAATGTGAGGGGCAGAAGCCAGGTGAGCTATGTGCGGATAAGCTGAATAATAGACTGACTGAGACATAATGTTACCAAAGAAATTTGACCACTACATTTTTGGAAAGGGTGTGTGTGACCATGCGTGGCCAAGTTTCGTCGCGGCAACCAATTTCTGCCTTTTGTTGGCAGACTTTGAAATTGTTCTGAACCCCAGGAAGAGAACTCCTCAATAATTATAATTTGAAGAAGATATAGATTTCTTTTTTTTCCCGCAAAGGATAAAGATTCTTGCCAGCCCCTCAATGCAGCCTGTAGAGATTTGCAAAAAATAAAAACTAAAATAAAATAATAACAAAAAAAAAAAAAACGGAAAAAAAAATCTGAATCAGATGTGTGATTGTGGCAAGTCGAGAATGATGTAGGTGCGGAGGAAACACATCCCGGCGTTCCGTCACCTATCATGACCAATTTGGAGGAGGTGGGGTGGCGAAGTGTAAAAGGGATGAGTCAAATGGGGGGGGGGGCAAACGAGACAATGAGCTAAGATTATAAGCTAAGATTTCACAGGAATCCTCTTGAAGGATAACCGGAAATGAATCTGGCAGGAAATTAAGCGGCCCAGATGTCTCGCTTCAGCAGACAATTACTTACCGGGAAAATGCAATGCCGATGACAACACAGAAAACTCCGAAAATGTTGGAGTATTCCAAAGAAAAAAAAAAGAACTCGAAAAGATAGCTTGAGGCTTAATGAAGGCTCCGTCCAACGGTACTGTTGTTCTCCAATCTTCCCCAACAAAACGGCATCATGGCCGACACCAGTTCTTCAATGTTGGGCCAATATGGGGGGATGCCTTTGAAAAGAGGAATTAAAAGCCTTGCTAGTTGCATGCTAGCAAGCTGGGTGGAGGTACTTTACCCGCCCGGTGGGAATTAGCTGCAGGGGCAGTACTTAGATGACAGCGTTCGGGGCATACGGCCAGTGACTCTGTCTCAGTAGAAAGCACAAAGCGTGGAGTAAACAAGGATCGTGTAGCTGGCTGCTGAGGTTTAAACGGACACATCCCCGTAATTTGTTTCATGGAACTGGGTGAGGAGTTCACTGGAGTTTTGCAGGAGCTCGAGCGGTTGAGCTCGCATGCAAGTTGACCCTTGGCCTTGTGCTACAAAAGACATCTGAGATGCCGCATGATAGGCTAACAGCTGTTTTTGATAAAGACAGCAACCTACCCCAACTACCTGTAGTGAATTTTGTGGCTCGCGGTTCCCTCGATTTTTACGTTGTGGGACTCCCGTGCACGGGAGAGTTTCCTTTGAAAGGCAAGGCTACAGGATGGACCTGCATTGCCTTTGCGATTAACGTATTGGGCACCCCTGGCTCAAAGGGTACCTGCAGTCTGCGGTGTGTTTTTACAAACAGATACAAACTCAAGAACAAATGCACCGTGCATAACTGAGGTGTACTAAAACAAAAATCATGCTCAGGGAAATCCTAATGCCGTAAAAATCTTCTTCTTCTTCTTTTCCCTTTGGCTTTTCCCTTCAGGGGTCACCGCAGCAAATCAACCGTTTCCATGTGATCTTCCTCTCTCACATCAACTACCTTCATATCTTCTCTCTATACGTCCATAAATCTTCTCTTTGGTCTTCCTCTAGACCTCCTGCCTGGCAGCTCCAACCCCAGCATCCATCTACCAATTTATTCATTGTCTCTCCTCTGTCAACAACCAAACCATCTCAGTTTGCCTTCTCTGACCTTCTCTCCAAAAAATCTAACATGTGCTGTCCCTCTGATGGACTCATTCCTGATCCTATCCATCTTCGTCAGTCCCAAAGAGACCCTAAGCATCTTCATCTCTGCTACCTCCAGCTCTGCCTCCTGTCTTTTAGTCATTGTCACTGTGTCCAAACCATCAAGCATTGCTGGTCTCACCACTTTCTTGTACACCTTTCCGTTCATTCTGGCTGATATCCCTCCATCACATAGAACCCCTGACACTTTTCTCCACCCATTCCAACCTGCTTGAACCCGCTTCTTTACCTCTTTTCCACACTCTCTGTTGCTCTGGACTGTTGACCCGAAGTACTTGAAATCCTCCGACTTCTTGATCTCCACTCCCTGTAGCCTCACCGTTCCACCCGGGTTCCTCTCATTCACACAAATGTATTCTGTCTTGCTGCAACTAACCTTCACTCCTCTCCTTTCTAGAGCAAACCTCCACCTCTCAAGATTTTCCTTAGCCTGTTCCCTGCTCTCACTACAGATCACAATGTCATCTGCAAACACCTGATGCCATAAAAATACCCCCCAAAAATCTATCTATCAAGCAGTTGTAGCTTGATATCTACATCTGCTCTGTTTTTACCCCTCCACGAGCGTCCTGTTGGCCAAGCGAATGCAGTGCTCCCACAGGACATTGGACACCGGCAGCGGGATGCGGACGTGTCTGGAAACGTCGCCGAGTCGCTTGTTAAACTCTTCGAACTCCTGCAAAGGTGAAGGAGAGAGCAGAGGTAATCGCAATCAAGGAGTTGGACAATGGTCCAGCCCTCAGGGAGGATGCATGATTTGAAAACCCTGAATTAAAGTTACAGTGTTTATGACCAAACGGTAAAGGCTTTTTTTGCAAATAAATGCTATCCAAATTTTATCTTGGAAGATGCGAACTGTAAAAAAATGTGCGCTTTGTGGCTTAAAATGGCGTGCATACAAGTCAAAAAGCTTTATTGGAGTTAAGAGGAGGTCCACAGGAAGCAATCGAACGCGTGCTCAGAACTTTTTTTTTTTTTTTAATTAGCATACCTCAACTTACAACGTGGACACCTGCGACTTATAGACAAGTGTGGCTTAAATATGTACAAATAGAATTATTTGTTCATTTTTAGCCAGTGCGGCTTAAATTCAGGTGCGCTCAATAATCCCAGAAAATACTGTATCAAATATTATCAAATTTTCAACAACTAGTATTTCAGCTACTCTCCCCATAAAGCTTAATTTTTTGGGGAAAACCTCCTTTCAAAAGAAAATAAAAAGTAAATATAAGACACAGAATAAATATCTTGGATTTCCTTTCTCCTTTTGCCTGATTTTCCCTCACGATCAAATGTCTGTGGAGGTTCTCAGTCATCCAGGTCATGGTGAATTCTTGTCGTAATCTTCTTGTCGTGGCAACTGGACTTGAATTTCTTCTCTTGAGGATGTTTCCGCCCTCATCCGAGAGGCTTCTTCAGTTCTAATGACCTGTGGGGAGTTTCCCAATATAACTGCCAGGGTTTTGGGCGGGTCTAGGTTATGTAAATGGAAGAGTTGATGGGTAGAAGCTTGGTCTAAGGGGGGTTGTTATAATAATGTGGTTGTCGTTCATTGGGGACGAAAGACCAACTTTTCTTGGATTACCCGGATTGGAAAGGTAAAGCTAAACAAAGGAGCGAAACCTGTTGTATCACACGGACTGAGGCTCAGGTGGAAGTTACCGGGGACCTGAATCTTTCCTGGCTGTTTGGAGGGTGCAAATGGTCTGATCCATTTGCGTAAATCCGTCTTGGTATTGATCACAGTACGGTGTTCTGTGTTTGTGAAAGGTTGAGGCGAGGACGTGTGCATTGGAGAGATCCAACAACCCCATCCACAAACGGATGGCCCAACACAGGAGAGCCACCACTTCAGGACAGGACTCCGTGGTACTCCACCTACACCTGGAGGACAAGAATCCTCAATGCCAGAGAAGACAGACGGTTGGAGAGAGGAGTCAAAGAAGCCATCTTTGTCAAAACAGAAAAACTATCTCTGAACAGAAGAAGGGGCCTCAGACACGGCCTTTCACAGACGGGTAACGTTGTAGCGTTAACTGAAGAAGCCTCTCAGATGAGGGGTAAAACATCTTCAAGAGAAGAAATTCAAGTCCAGTTGCCATGACAAGAAGATTACGACAAGAATACCTATCAAAGGCGTTTTTTAACGATTTTCACAGTGCGCGTATTAGATGTCCGCCTTGTGTTAATGGGGGCATTTACTGTACTTTTAGATCACCCGTTCTTCTGACGGGAAATTACCTTCAACAGGACATCCACGTATACATTGTGCTGCGACATTATCTCTCTAATATCCCACTTTACACCGGCCATCATCAGCAGCATTTGCTCATAGTCAATGGCCTTGGCTGCCACAATCCAGTATATTGGCTTTCGCAGTTCACTGGCAGTGGACACCGTCTGGAAGGGAAGATTAAAACAAGAGGATCTGATGGATGCTTCAGGGGGAAAACATGCCGGTCTGTAATCGACAAATGTCAAGTGGACAAAGAAAATACTTTGGTGGAGAGGATTTTTCTGGTGATGGGTGACAGGTAACACCCCCTAAATATTTTTTTTAAATGATCGCAGAGTACTGGGCTATGGCTACAAACAAAGGATTATTTGGATGACAACACAGAAAAATATGTAGGTTTGATTCGGTTATTATTCCTGAAGGGGATCGAAAATAGAGAAAAATAATTAACATGACATTCAATCGTTTTGATTTGTTACCCTTCACAAAATGAAGCTACATTTTTTGGACATGTCAACAAAATAACGTAAACTAGTCTACTAAAAAAATAAAAATAAAAAAAAGGTTTGTTTTAAATTTGCAAGCAGTAGAAGTTGTAACTGCTTAGAATTGGTTTTGCCCATTTTCTATCAAGGTCATGGTGGGCTGATTATTATAAGGAGATTTGTTCCACATTTACCCATAAAAAAGCATTCATTCATGACCTGTATTTTTTGCTTTCAGACAGAAGCGCAAAATGACTGCACAACAATGCTAGCATACATTATTGATCCCCTGGGAAATGCTAGTAAAAGTATTACAAAAAATACAAACAATTTGAATTGTAGGCTGTGATAAAACATTAGCTATATTAGCTAAAAAAAAGTCACAAATAACGAGGTGAAGAATCCAAGATCTTGCAGAATCCCTATGTTGGCCCATTATTTTTCTGTTCATGTTGACCCAAGTAGTGATTGTTCTTTTACACAGCCATAGGATCAAAAGATATTGATCGAAATAAATCAAGTCATAACAAGAGTCTGGTAGCCATCCAGGGAGATATCTGCCCTCAGTTCTGTCTGTTTTTGATTGCAATCATGTGTTCAGGTTCCCATTTTTCAGAACTGTGAGTTAAGGGAGGCGTTGCGTGATAAATACCTGGGAATAAAACTGCTGCAGAAAGGGCTTCTTGGCACCGGGCATCATCGTGTCCAAGTGAGACTGCAGGGATTCGAACTGTTCAGCCAAGAACACACTGTGGGCAAAAAAAACAAAAAAAAACCAAACTTTGATGTTTTTGTTTTTAATCTCACACAAATCAGACAACAAATTTGACTTTTATTTTGAAAGAAAAAAACCTCAATATGTTAAGATATATGAAAAAATACAAAAGGGAAGTAACTAAATAATGAGCATTGGACTGAGGCCAGGTGACGGCTTGCAACAAAGTCTACCACCGTTGGGATAATATATCGCTGGAAATGGAGTCTCATTGAGATAGTCAATTGTTCATAATTTGGTTTGTTCAAGCCTCTCTCTTTGTATGACATATTCAGCAAGTTTCATTTTAGGAATACTGAAGATTTTGGAAGTACCCTAACACTCTCATGCCTGGAGGTAAACAGCATTGCCCAATAGAGAACCAACAAGAGCAGCGATGTAGTTGGCCCAAAATACATCTGGCCTTTCTCCCATAGAGTATGACTTGTTCTCATATAATAACACAATAGAACAGAATAGAATAGAATAGAATAGAACTTTATGAACCCCGAAGGAAATTTGGTTGCCGGTGTGCTCCAACATTTCATGCATTCACTGTCAAGATTATATTGATTTTTATTGCTGTCCGTTTTCCTTCCTGCAGAAAGTTTGATTGCCACAGGTAAGAAAGACCTTCTGTGACGTTCTGTGGAGCTCCTCGGTTGTCTCAGTCTATGGCTGAAGGGTCTCTGGTAGGCCTTCAGTCCAGCATTGCAAGGGGTGACAGGCATTGTCCCTGATACTGAGCAGCTTCTTCAGCATCCTCCTTTCAGACACCTCCACAAACGAATTCAGTTCAACTCCCAGGAGGGAGCAGGCCTTCCTGATCAGCTTATTTAATCTGTTAGCGCCAGCTGCCTTCAGCCTACTGCACACTACAGCGTAGAAGATAACGCTGGACACCACCGTGTGATAAAACAACAGCAGCATGGCTGGGCAGACACTGAAAGATGGGAGTCTCCTGAGAAAGAAAAGGCGGCTCTGACCCTTCCTTCTTATGGCATCTGTGTTTTTAGTTCTAGTTTATTCTCCATATGGACGCCCAGGTACCTGTACTCGTCCACAATGTCCACATCTGTCCCATTGATGGAGATGGGGTTTGGACAGGTCCAGGTCCAATATATGCAAGGGGTGACCAATATGTCGATTGCGATTGTCATACTGTCATATTGGAAAAAAGGCTAGTTGTATTTTGGGCCATCTCTGTCCATGTTAGTCCTCCAGAAGTATCTATCAGGGAACGCTGTTTACCTCCAGGCATGAGAGTGTTAGGGTACTTCCAAAATCTTCAGTATTCATAAAATGAAACTTGCTGAATATGTCATACAAAGAGAGAGGCTTGAACAAACCACATTATGAATAATTGACTATCTAAATGAGACTCCATTTATATCGATATATCATCCCAACAGTGGTAGACTTTTTTACAAGCCATCACCTGGCCTCAGTTACGAAACAATGTTTGTTTGTTTTTTCTAAACGGGTGTCCAATATGTCAATCTAAAATTATTTTTACCGTAAAAGAAGCATTTTCTAGGGTGGCGACCAACCAGAGCGCGGTGTTCTGTATGCTAGGCTCTGATTGGCTCAGCGACCCTCGCATCATTCTTTGCATCCCCTGCTCATAACACGCATTCAGTATCTCGCCGAGTCCATTTCACAGCGATGTGCAATTGCTACTTGTTTAAGAGTATAGGAAGTGTTTATAAGAGTATGGGAAAGGTTAATAAGGTTGATAAGAGAGTGGGGAGGGTCATAAAGCCTTAAAATATTTATGAATAAAAAATAAAAATATGGGAATTGTGGTTCCGGAACTTATCTCCCTCTGCGATATACAAGGGACTACTATACATGGAAGCCTGCCTGAGATCTTGTTTTTTTTTCTGACAGGAGCCACCACGTATGCGCAACTGCGAGTTCCAGCGAGCTAACCAGCAAGTTAGCCTTTCAAATGATTTGTTCTAAATAAAGTGTGCAAAACTTAATAATAAAACCAAGATAAGGTAAGATAAGATAAGATAAGATAAGATAAGATAAGATAAGATAAGATAAGATAAGATAAGATAAGATAAGATAAGATAAGATAGGATAAGATAAGATAAGATAAGATAATACTTGA
>CAAKHD010012267.1:0-13310 GCA_901007705.1 Fistularia tabacaria
CCCCACCTTGAACTTCTCTGTCTCACCTACAGCACACTTCACCACTGTCTCACAACCAGCATACATGTCCTTGACCAGTCTAACATACTACTCTGTTACTCCAGACTTCCTCATACAATGCCAGAGTTCTTCTCTCGGCACCCTGGGAGTGCATTATGCTTTTTCTAGGTCTACAAAAGCACAATGCAGCTCCCTCTGACCTTCTCTGTACTTCTCTTATTAGCATTCTCAAAGCGAATACTGCATCTGTTGTACTCTTTCTAGGCATGAAGCCATACTGCTGCTCACAAATACTGACTTCTGCTCTCAGTCTAGTTTCCACTACTCGCTCCCATAACTTTATTGTATAACTCATCAACTTTATCCCTCTATAGTTACTGCAATTCTTCACATCCCCCTTATTCTTAAAAATGGGAACCATCACACTTCTTCTCCACTCTTCAGGCATCTTTTCTTTCTCTAAGATCCTGTTGAATAATCTAGCCAGAAACTCTACCGCTGCCTCTCCTAGACATTTCTATACCTCCACAGGTATATCATCTGGACCAACTGCCTTTCCATTCTTCATCCTCTTCAATGCCCTCCTCACTTCACTTTTACTAATCTCTTCTACTCTGTGGTCTACAATAGTCACCTCCTCTTCCCTTCCCTCTCTTTCATTTTCCTCATTCATCAACTCTTCAAAGTACTCTTTTCATCTTCCCATCACTCTTCTAGCATCTGTAAATACATTTCCCTCTCTATCCTTTATCACCCGGACCTGCTGTACATCCTCTCCATCTTTATCTATCTGTTTTGCCAACCTGTATAAATCATTCTCTCCCTCCTTACTGTCCAACCGAGCATACAAGTCATCGTATGCCCCTTGTTTTGCCTTTGCTACCTTTATCTTTACTTCATGCTGCATCTTCTTGTACTCCTGTCTGTTCTCTTCAGAGAACTTTCTCATTCCGACACCAGGTCTCCTTATCTACTTTCTTTCCAGACGACACACCGAGTACTCTCCTACCTGTCTCCCTGATCACATTAGCTGTAGTTGTCCAGTCATCTGGTAGCTCTCCCTGACAACCAAGAGCCTTTCTCATCTCCTCCCTGAAAACCATACAGCACTCCTCCCCTTTCAGCTTCCACCACTTTGTTCTCTGCTCTACCTTTGTCCTCTTCATCTTCCTTTTCACCAGAGTCATCCTACAAACCACCATCCTATGTTGTCTAGCTACACTCTCACCTACCACTACTTTGCAGTCACTGATCTCTTTCAGGTGATCTTGTCTGTACAAGATGTAGTCTACCTGCGTGCTCCTACCTCCACTGTTATAAGTTACCCTATGTCTTTTCTGGAAAAAAGTATTCAGAACAGCCATTTCCATCGTTTTTGCAAAGTCTACCACCATTTGTCCCTCTCCATTCCTATCCTGGATACCAAACCTACCCATCACTTCTTCATCACCTCTATTGCCTGCACCAACATGTCCATTGAAGTCTGCCCCAATGACCACTCTCTAATTTCTGGGGATATTCTGCACCAATTCATCTAAGTCATTCCAGAACTTCTCTTTCTCCTCTAACTTACATCCTACCTGTGGGGCATAGCCACTTACAACATTGGGCATCACACCTTCAATTTTTAGTTTCAGGTTTATAAGTCTATCTGACATTCTTTTCACCTCCAGAACATTCCTAACAAACTCTTCCTTCAAGATAACTCCTACTCCATTTCTTTTCTTGTCAGGACCATGATAGTACAACTTAAAACCTGCTCCCAATCTTCTAGCCTTACTACCTTTCCATCTGGTCTCCTGGACACACACTATATCCACCTTTCTTCTCTGCATCATGTCAATCAACTCTCTACCTTTTCCTGTCATCATCCCGGTATTCAAAGTCCCTACTCTCAGTCCCAGACCCTTGCCTTTCCTCTTCTCTCTCTGCTTCTGAGCACGCCTTCCTCCTCTCCTTCTTCGACCCACAGTAGCCCAATTTTCATCGGTACCCTGTAGGTTATCAGCACCAATGGCGGTCGTTGTTAACCCGGGCCTCAACTGATCCGATATGAAATATTTAGGTTTGATTCGCATATTTGGTTTTGGCAAAAGTTTTATGCCGGATGCCCTTCCTGACGCAAACCTCTGCATTTATCCGGGCTTGGGACTATCTCAGGGAGACACTGGCCTGTGCTCCCCAGAGTCTGGCTCCAGGAGACACTGGCCCATGCCGCCCTGAGGCTGCATACTCAAATAAAGCTTTTGTGTATGACGCATGTACCATCTATTGGAGGAACATGGTTAATACAGGGAAACGGTGAAATAGTTAGGGTTAACTATAATAAAATTTCACGTTTGGCAGGCCAGATTAAAAGACCCAACTATGCGTATATGGCTCACAGGAAATAGGACATATATCCTTGAAAAATTGTCTCTCGATGTATGGAAAAACCTACCTTATTAGTAGAACAATTCAGGTCTGTCTCAAAGTTTGCCATAACTATAGTATTAAAAACGAACAACATTTTCTATAAGGAATATGTCATTCTTTCAAACTGTCTCCTGTAGCGGTTGTCTACATTTCTAGGATTAACGCTAGTTCATGCGGTTGTATTCAATTTTAATCAAGTGCTATTATTCAGTATGTTAAGGACTATAAATTCATAAGCCGAAGTTTCATCTGCCAGATGTAAAACAAAGACAGGTGAAGAGCACAGATGCAGAAAGAAGAAAATGTATAGGTATTTACTAATAATTTTATGTCTCTAATAACAAATTAAAAATCCTTTCTATAATTATGATCAACTCAGTGCAAGTACTGAGAACTTTGTCAGTTCATTAATTTTTGTTATATATGTGACGGCTGACTTTCCCTAACTAAGTAAATATTTTAATGTATATCACTACGTCAGAAAAAGACCATTTGAATATATGCTTTAATTATAATATACTAATTTCAACTAAAAGTACATTTATTTCAAAAAAGGAAAGAAAAAAAACAACAATGTGCTTTTCCAGTTTTATATTATCTAGTCTTCATTTTTTTCTAGTCATTTTTTATAACCTTTGTCAAATGTTCTGGTTATTACTTTGGGGACATTTGGAGATTATATTTCTTCCAATCTTGAGATAATTTGTGATTTATCACTTGAACTGCCCCCATCCTTACCTCTCGCTCTCTCTCACACACAGACCTCTGCTGACCCAGATTTTCTGAAACTACCACATATCAACATAGCAATGACATTACTTGACCCCTACATTATTAAGACCACAGGCCAGTCATTTAAACGATGAACATTGTTCACAATGTCTCACAAACACAAACTCTCAGTTCAACCAAGTCTACAAAACAAAATATATTGTGATCTGCAACATCTTTTTTAGTCAAAAACAGATTCTATCCCACCTATTAATAAATGTCAATCATAAAACTGCATTTGCCTTACTTATTTATTGAAAAGAAACTTTCATTTTTCCAAATTTATAATATCTTGGAAAACATCTTCAGAACTTTCCCTCTCTGGATGCTGACTTAGCATTTTTAGCAGTTAAAGCTCCCACATCTCTAAACAAATCAATTTTTTATTGCAATTTTTGCACAACACTGGTTTCACCAAAAGTACCAATTCAATTAACAATGAACAAAAATGTTTCCCAAATACACTGATTGCATAAATTTATCTTGAGAAATACGTCTTTTTACAAAAACCAACATTTATTAATGGGGGGGCAGAATCCCTTTTATTTTTATTTTTCCATGCATAGTGGGACTTCTGGGATTATTTGCTTTAAATAATTCATTTTTTTTTTAATCTGGTTCATAGTCAGTTTTTGCCACACGAAGTAATTCTTTCATGTGTGTCTGTCAGAACAGATCGATGCTTAGATTTCTCACATTTCAAGGTTGAAAACACAGACTCGCAGATATATGTAAACCCAAACATTTAAAGTATCTTATGCGCAGCCCGTTTGACATTGGAGTATTTCTCCATTGGCGCACTTTTTCAGAACTCAATGGTCCTTTATCTTAAAGCCGGTTTCAGTTTGTCATCTTCCCAAAGATCGATCATCCCCAACTCAGCCACAGTCTCATCTGTGACTCGCTGGACTTTCAAACAGTCTGTTTTCCCCATTAAACAGGCCAGCAGAGAATGTGATCCTAAGCATTTTCAGTTGTAGAGCACAGAACCTGGTCACAAAACTTTTGTACAGGTTTTCAACCATTGTTACATATCTGTCTGTTTGTGACATCCTCTGGCTTTTAGCAGAGAGGGAAAATGCATTAAGCCTCCCTTTTGAATATGTGTCTTGAACAGCTTCAGTTTGTTGCACGACGATTTCTATCACGGGATTCATCACGTTGTCTAAATTCAATGATTTAGACACTCGTTGCTCCCTGTGCATGATGCAGTCACAGTTCCAAAACTTGGGAAAAGTTTGGTCACGTTTGCACAGCGAGTTTGGTAAAGAAAAACAACAAAACTCTCCCACTTCCTCAAAATGTCTTGTGTTTGTCTTCATCTTTTCATTATGTCTGCATTTCATCCCATGCATTTTGAGATTTGAGAGCAAACTTAACAATACTCAACAATGAGATATTCATTCCTGAAAATTTGCGTCAAACCTACAAGTGTGTGAGATTAAAATACCGTAGCCTGTTGACCTTGAGCTTAGCCAAGTTGCATACTCATACATATAAAAAATGACTAATACAAGTTGAACATGAATGTGAGAGCCACATGAAACTAAGCAAAGAGCCACATGCAGCTCATGAGCTGCTGGTTTGCCTGGCCTGACCCAACGCAAACGTCACTCAATGTGATTTTCATCAGCGATATTAGTAATATGAAAGATAATGATTGAGTGTTCTGTCTTATGGGTTTATTTTAAAAATCTACTAAAAATAATAAAGTGGTGAACACTGCTAAAATAGCTTTGGAACTGTCTGCATCTTGTGCACCTATGAAAATGCTTCTATTTTTTATAAGCTGTAATTGTAGTACATCTGCTTAATTCAATCACATTTTCATAAAGCTAATTTTTAAATGTTTCTTTTCTCTTTCTGGTTTTACTGCAGTGTGGCAAAGGAGCAGAGAACTTTGACAAATTCTTCACTCGCACCCAGCCTCAGCTTACCCCTCCAGATGAGTTGGTTATTGCAAACATTGACCAAGCTGAGTTTGCGGGCTTCTCCTTTATCAACCCCCAGTTTATCCACCCATCGCTTATCAACAACATATAAGAAAGATGAAAAAACCTCCATGAAGTCTCCCTGCCAACTGGCAATTGCAAAGATTAATGATGATCCCTAACATCTAACCACAACTTGATAATAGCACACTATAAACCTTTATATCAAATTTTTACCTAAAAGCAGGATACGAGGACATGGATATTTGTTCTGTTTGATAATATTGCCATAATATCTAACATAGATTGTGTCTTTCCTTAAAGGGAAATAATTTCCTTGACCTTTACTGATGAATACTTTTGTATTATCCTTCCTTACCTTTTCTATACGCACTGAAATTTGCCAAAACTGGATGCATCAAGACATTATTATAACACTATATGATAGCATTAGGTTAATATTTAGCTATTACTATGTGGGATAAAACAAGCACTCAGATAAGATAACATTTAAAGCATGGATCAGCTAAATCTGGACAGGAGGCCTCTGCAACTGTTCTTACTATAAATATCAGATTAATATGTACATGGTGGAGCTATTTTTTTACTTCTGTAAAAATAATAGCCTAATAAACATATTGCTTAATAACATGCATATTGTATAAATATACAAAGGGTTTAAGTACCTGAAATTGTATTAAATTCTTGAGATTCTGTGGCCAAACATGAAGAAAAGGTGGCTCAAATGTCAAAACTGCACTGGATTATTCAATGTTTCATATATCGTCTTTTTCTTCCCCTTAATTTTTAGAGAATTTGATAAAATGTCCATTTAAGTATCACTTGATTTTGGCCAGTCTCACTGTAAGGTGTCTGTAGCAAATTAACTAAAGAAAGAAATAACATTAAATATAATAATGTGTAGACTGTAAAATATGTACACATTTAAGTTCTGTTATGTTGTTCATGTCAATTATAGTTTTTCAAAACTCAACTAAACACATTTATATGGTGTCCTATCCTGTACTTAGGTGCAGTTATATAAGACATCCCATATAGTACGTATATGGGCTACTTATGTGGACACTACTTAGACAGCTACCACTGGAGCAGTTCCAAGCCCCCTCCATGTCGGGGATGAGAGCCCACCCCAAGCAGGGCAGTTCAAGTATCTCAGGGTCTTATTCACAAGTGAGGGAAAAAGGGAACAGGAGATCAATGGGGGAGGGAAGTCTGAGTCTCCCTTCTCCGCCTGCTGCCCCCAGGACCCGACCCTGATGGCTGGATTGATATTAAGACACAGTCCTCGTTTCACTACATGGGGCAGTTCTTTTGTCCAAAGTAAAGTGTGACCTCTTATGATATTCCTTCTTCATCCGTATGAAAATCATCGGATTCATAAATTTTTCTCCCATCATTTGATGTCTTGAACCATTTGAAAGAGATTTTTACTCTCTTTTTGTGGCGAGCTCATATATATTTATCAATTGTTAAAAAAATCTAATAAATAGGATCTAAATCTAAGAAATATCAGTGTAGAAGTAAATGGTTGGGAGTAAAAATGCAATCATAGGTAATGTTTCTATTGAAAGACACAGATGTGCTTCTATTACAATTGAATTAAATTTTACAGTGAACCCTGACATACAAAAGTCTTTAAAACGGTGCAGACTGAAGGAGATTTGGCCCTTTCAACTTGCTTTTGTTAATTTCTGTTTGTCATTCTGGTTCCCTTTATCATATCCAAAGATTGAAAAAAGTGTTGCTTGAATGTATGGTTGTCCCTCTGTATCTGTGATTTGTTGGCATCAGGCTTGCACATGATACAGAAAATACTGTATGCTGTTAAAAGTAAAACTTCTGAGGTACAGCCTTTGACTGATTTGACGGTCAAATTCCAGCTTCAGACCAAATTTTCAATTAGATTTTGCCTCCATCAAATTTTAGGATGTGTCAGATGTCCATAGAAATATTTCTATGCATCCTGTTTAACAGAACTCATCATAAGTCTACATTTATATGGTCAGTTCTGCTGATATACTATATGTGTTGATTAATTTCAAATTCCATTCAAAACACATCCCGTTTATTTGAGGTTATTTGCCAAACCAACTGAGTAGAGTTGGTTAATGCTGCATTGTCAGCATAGATTTTTTAAATGTGTTTAAAGGGGAAAGGCATATCGATGAACATTTAAATGCAAATGTGCCCAAATTAGGCAAAAGGGTACTTTCCATCTGCAGTCCCTGGTATTTTCAGTATGTACATAGTTCCACATTTTATCAATCTATAAATTAACCTAAAATATAGTTATAGGCAAATAGGTACACAGGTGAATCTATAATATATGCTATACCAATAAACCTAGAATATAATTTGAGAGCTAACACCTTAAACTTTTTGCACTTTTAGAGGTCAGGCCATTTAAGAATGGGTTATAATGCTTCAAGCTTATAAAACGCTTTTAAGCTCTTTGTGGATCCTGGAATCAACTGTTATGCATAAATAAGTAGGTTGTAGGGGCCAAAGATGATAGTTCAAAATGCATTTCTTAAGACTTGCTCACAATTTACTCATAACTTTTTCCAAATAACTAATAGGCTCACGGTTAGTGGTATTTTCTTTAGATGCTTGATATAAATATTCGCTTTGCCCTTACCTATTCAAAGTTTTGTGGCAAAATGTCACTCCAGTTTCACTGCTGGTGTTAGTCCAGCAGGAACCTAACTGTTTCTCAATGGGCTTGATGTTGTAATCTCAATTTTTGGTCAAATACGGTGGTTATTTTGTTTGTTAACCAGTTCTCTGTAATTTCATGGTTTGTTCCCATTTTTACTCTTTCTGTTTTTATTATTGGTGTTTTTTTCCCTCTTCAGTATATCCTTTGTTTCACTCAGCCTTTACTCAAGGTCCACAGGAATTATCAATGAATTATTTTGCCAAAAAAAGGCTTATCAAATTTTATACAGTCGTCTTTCTGTCTTGCTCCTCGTAAGTTTGCATGTATCAAATAATGAAAAGCATCACCATACAGCAATAGCAGCACTCACAAAAATTCTGTGCAATACAGATCTAAACTGGCTATATAAAATCACATTTCCTGCTCACTCTGTTGGTCTCATACTGTTTAGAGTTCTGTCCGTAATGCAAGCTGTTTCAGTACATTTTTGCAATGCAGTTTTTCCATGTGACCACAGCCTGAACTATATGGGGAAAAAAATGCAACTTTTATTTGACAGTGTTTCCTCGAGGTGAGAGCATGTATTCCTTGTGCTCAGTAGCAGTCTTGACCTTGCCTAAGCTTGATGTGCACCGCTTTGTGCTGACAAAATCTATTTAAAGTCTGTCCATTTCATGGAATTTTTATTTCTTTTTTTTCAAAGAAGTGATATCAAAGTGTCAAGTCTTAGTGAATGTGGACAACAGAAACCCTTTTTTTTATTCCCCGTGTGCCTTTCCCAAATGCCCACATGCATTGCTCATCTTTCACATTTTAATCTTTTATGTAATGTGTTCTGTAACATTAATGCTTTGTTTAAATGGTTAATGTTCATTTGCTTATGTTTGTAATAATTTGTGTGTATTTCAGCCTATCTAATTCACATAAATGGTCATTAAGTTTTCCATTAACCAGTTGCAGGCCATTTTCCAAACAATGTCATTGAAGTGATAATACGAGGTTACTAATCCTTTGATGTCTGCTACCTTTGCCTGTATTTTCCTTTGTTTACTGGACTTGATTATGTAGGTACTGTAATTGCTAAGCTCATTTAGAAACAAAAAAAAACAAGTGTGTTGAAGAAAATTTGTTTTCAAGTTTTTGTTGAAATAGACAATGATGGCTTCGCAAAATGAGGACCTTTTCCTCTTGGCCTTGAAAGTCCCTTCCCGCTGCTCATATATTCCCGCTTCCAGCTCCTGCTGCTTAAATGCCTGGACCGAGCCAATCCACCTGATATACAGTTCCTCTTCTTTAGGAAGAGTCTGGAAAATAATTGTTTTTTTTCTGGTTTAATTCACAAAATATTGAAGGCATCAGTTCCACCCTGTCCTTTACCATTTCCCTTGGGACCTTTAACATGACTGCTATAGATGGATGGATTTTCAAATTATTATGTTCTTGAATTGAAATATACAGTATATCTATTTCTTTTGTTCAATTGGTTTTGTTGGAAACATGATACTGAAATAATGTTTAAATGTAAAACCTTACTTGTACGGTTTGTAAGAGAGGTTTGTTCAAATACTTGTTCAACTTGTTTGTTCATCTTGTTCAACGCCTCATCGTAGTGTTAGTTTTTGTTGTCCATAGTCTCCTGTTGGTTGTAAACTGATGAATTTTGTCATTTTGTTGACCACTAAGAGCACAGGATCATTTATGTTCAGGGATACTTTATCTCTTGATCACATCAGTAGCATGATCTCCTCCCATTCTCCATGTTCATTTATATTCTTAACACAGATACATAAATTACTTCAATATAGACATCAGCTGAAAAATATACAAGAAAGAATAAATGGCATTTTGGAAATGGCACGTATTTCTGTCTTCTTGTTGAAATCCTGAAGTCTTTGAAAATTGTCTCAGCTACTTACCATGTAACTGATTGTGTCAATCATACCTTATGTATAATAATGCAAATAAAAATGAAAATTAAGGCTCACTTTTTGGCAATGCATTTTTTTGACAAATAAATCCTGCTTCCCCCTAATGTGCTCTTAGAGAGGTCCAGTCTACAAGAATCAGCATCACCTGAGGCCTTGTTTGCTCTATCAGCAAACTGAAAGGGGTCCGGGGTATCAGCCAAATATGTAGGTTTGACAATGCACTCAAAAAGTCATTCAAGCAGGAGGCTGCTGGTGTCTTTATATCTGGAACCATGATTGGACTGTGGGTCGACTAAGAGAGATATTGAAGATATTGGTAAACACTTCAGCAAGCTGATTAGTACCAGCCTTCGGGGCCTGACCTGGGATTCCATCAGTAATCCCAAGTTTTACTCCCTTGAAGATCTCTAACACTGTAGCCACGTCTAGGGTGAATACGGCGTCCTCTATGGCTGCATGTGGTTTGGAGGCCGGCGCAATGTTTCTTGCATCAAATCGGCCATAGAAGTATTTTAAACTCGTCCGAGAGCAATGGAATGAACATGTACCAGTCCCACTTACCTGTTTTTACAGGTTAGTCTATGATACAGCATCATCTTTTCAACAGATGCCTCGGCTTGTGGCTGTGGTATGCAAATTCCATCACTTCACTGCAGTGCCCTTGGTGCACCTGATGGATTATAAGAGGTCACTTTTGGCTGCTTTGTAAACTTCAAAGTTCCCTGATTTGAAGGCAAAGGTTTGGGCTTCAAGTTTGGCACAAATCCCTGGTCTGATCTAATTTTTGACTTTGGCGTGTGCAGATGGATGTTTTAGATACAATGTCATCAATGCGCTCATTGATTTAACCACGACACTGCCATAAAGGTTGACACCAACTTCTGAGTTAATTCAACTTTTTTAATTAACCATATTCAGCTTTCTTTCTTTGACTTTGCTTCTTAAATGTGTTTTGATCAGAATCAGAATCAAAAATGCTTTTATTGTCACTCAAACATTGCTGTTTCAACGCAATTATACAGTATATAGATGTGTGTATGTGTGTGTGTGTAAATGCCATTTTGGGGACTGCACAAATAATGATATGATCAGCTATTGAGTTCTAAAGTAGGAAGGAAAGGCAATTCTGCCCATTGAACTGTGCTGCTGTGTTTTCAAAAGTGAAGGGGCAACTAGTTCTTTATTTTTTAGAAAAGATGATAGGCTGTTCTTTTGGACAGCATTTGTGTAATGTGATGAAAGGATCCTGGCTGAAGGGCTACTTCTCCCAACTCTGACGCCAATTAAAATGATGCAGGGGGATATGGAGAAATAGAGAGATGTTTCATATTTTTGTCTGCCTTATGAATGTAGATGTACCAGATTTATCACAGTTTAAAATGTACCAGATTTATCACAGTTTAAAATGTGCTCAGTTCATTCAATCCTAGCATTGCACTTTTTATCAATTTTTAGGAGATTGAATTGATACAATGGATGATTTTAAATAGGTCTCTGATTCTCAGATACTGCAGTGCATGACTGGAAAAGCTGATTCAGCACCAGAAAAATGTAAATATTTTATTTTAGTTTTAGTATTAAGGAATTTTCTGTCATTGGTGTTTCAGCTTCATATGCCCTTTTGTCCTGCACTTCTCTAGTTTTAAGTTGAAGTTGTAGGCCATTTGGAATTTTAATCCAGCATCTGACCAAATATGCTGAACAGAGAGACGCCTAGATCCTGTCAGCTGTAGTCCTGCACTCTAAAGGTGGGTATGTGCACACCCCCAGAAATGTCCTTGTAGCTGCAGATGAGGTCCTAAAAGTGTCAGGAGATGTCTCAGGAGGGAACCCACTCCCTGCCCCCTGCAGTGACAACCAGAATGCTCTCTGTCTTCTCCCTCTCAAAACTGGTAGCCATGTCTTCATTGCTGGCCTCGAGGCATTGCTAAACGTGCCTAATCTGCTCCAGCCTCGGCTGGCGCATTGTGCTCCAGGTCTGGGATAACTGTCGCAGCAGGAAAAGGAGCAGTGGGGAAGAATGGAGGCGCTCCTGGGAGTCTGCTGAGGAGGACAGGGAGGGCTGGGAGTTTGGACTGGGAGTCCAGAGCTTCTCCTGGGAAGATAAATTCGTACAAAATGTACCTTTTCTATGTTGAGAGTTTCAGCAGGATAAACTGGAAAAAAAAAACAGCAACCCTGAAATGAAATGATAAAGCAGGACTTGTGTTGGAATAAGTGCAGCTGATTATTTTGATATAGATGAAGAAAAACAAAAATGAAAAATATGTTAAACATTGTTCTGATAAGGACCTTTGAAAAAATCTGTTAGATCTCATCAGGAATTCATTGATGGTGTTTACTGGAACAGGACGAGACAATGGTTTTTATCAAACATGACAATGGATTGACTTTCTAGAATGGAAATTGATTTTGAGCGGGGATCATTGCGAATTCTCTCTTTCTGTCTGTGTATATATCACTGTCTGGCTTGCAAGCTTTGACTGGCGACGGTCTGAGCTTGAAGGCTAGCGTGTTGCCTTTTGTCATGTTTTAGCTTCATCAGAAGTGACAGTTTCTATTGCTAATGACACTCACCAAAGGACTACACACATGTATCCACTAGCAAGGACTGGGAGGGAGAAAAGGGTGAAGAAAATAAGTGTTTGTGTTTATATATCCTCCCAAGATTGTTGGAACTGCTGTAGTGCACACCTGTGGATCATCAGGCTGAGGTTAGGAGGAGCCTGTTTCCAGCCCAGATTGTTGGTCCCCTCTCACCTATCCTTGCAAGTTCCTCGTTCCCAAGTCCAGAGATCTATGGCTCACCAGCTTCCCCGCAAGTTCCTGATAACCCTGCAATCCCTATCGTTCTCGAGCCCAGAGATCTACACCTTGCCTTTCCTTGCAAGTTCCTGAGACTCCCAGAACCCTAGAAGCAACCTGGACCCAGCGCAGTCATCCTTTCTTCTTCTTGTAAATAAACCCCCCAAAACACCCAACTTCCTCAGAGTGTTCTTACATTTGGGTCGGATATCTGCAAAAACCATGACAGACTGCCCAACTGCTGGTCAAACATGTCTTCCATCTCAACGGTATCCCCCAGTAGATTCTGTCTGACCGTGGACCTCAATTCACTTCCCAGGTGTGGAAACAGTTCTGTCTTGCACTTTACGCCAAGGTCTCCCTCACCTCAGGTTTCATCCCGTATCAAAGGGTCAGACAGAACAGATGAATCAGGAACTTGAGGCAACCCTTAGGTGTCTCACATCCACCATCCCTTCCAAATGGATTCAATTCCTCCCCTTGGTCGAGTATTGCCCACAATTCACACTTGTCCGCTGCCACTGGTCTGTCTCCCTTCAAGATCTCCCTGGACTTCCAGCCACCACTGAGAATATTTGATCCACTATCTGTCAAATCATGATTGATGACCCCCCACCAATCATCCCACCCCCCAAGATACCTCCTGGTCCCTGCACCTGTCACCCCCCCGCTCTTGACACCCCCCCCCCCCCAAACCCCCCCCCCCCCCCAGCTCCTGACCCCCCCTTCAACGCGAGGCACCACTCTGTGCGTCGGGGTGGGCGGGGCGCCCCCCCGAGG
>CAAKHD010012267.1:13330-33086 GCA_901007705.1 Fistularia tabacaria
CCCCCCCCAAGATTCCCCCTGGTCCCCGCCCCTGTCCCCCCCCCGCTCTTGACACCCCCCCCCCCCATAGCCGTCCCGATCCATGAGATACTGACTTCCTCTGCAACGGGAGTCAACAATCTGTCGGATGGTGTATGCAGGGTGCCCCCCCAATGCGGGCGGAGGGGGCTTGGAAAGAGGGGATAAGGTGCTAGTAAGGACAGGTTTGACTTGGGACACATGGAAGGTGAGCATGGAGGCTAGGAGGCAGGCGAAGATGAACCGCCGTGGGACTGATTATGGACTCTATTTCGTATGGACCGATGAATCTAGAGGTTGACTTCCTGGAGATGAACTTCAAGGGGATGTTGCGAGTTTAGAGTCAAACTATCTGTCCAGGCGAATGGACGGGAGCTGGAATCAGTTTCTGGTCAGCAAGGTGGCAGTTTCGTTTAGAAGTGCACTGTAGCATGGCCAGGGCAGTGGACCAGATACATCTGCGGTGACAAATGTGATGGGGGACTGAGGTGACCGTAATTTCTCTCTCATCTGCGTGGAAGAGTGGTGAGAGAATATTTGATCCACCATCTGTCAAATCATGATTGATGACGCGATCTCTACGCGCATTATTGGAGGGTGTGCATAAAAAACAGCGGAAGACCTCGGCAAAAATACAGAAAAAAGTTTAAGTCAACTGGGCGGAAGAAATATATTTTAAACATGTCTCTCAAGCACCACCTCTCGACAGAGTGCACAAAATCGGAACTTGACCTCTTTGCGCCGCCGATGACCCAGCTGTCTGTAGATCAGACCAATTATGTTGGAGATCCATCCTTTGAGCACCGTCGCCGATCAAGAAGTGCTGGATTTTGTGATACCCAGAAGTGGGAGTTTCTATCTAGACCTAAACTTGACGCTACTCTACCTCCGGCTCAAAATTACGAAGGCCAAAGGCACAAATCAGAAAACTCATGCTTCACGTACATTTTAGTTAATCGGCCCCTTGCATACTGACATTTACTTTTCAGGAAGACACTTGTTAAACAATGTGGATATACGTTTAAAACTTGTAAAGGGTAAAAACGCTTTTACATTGAGGTCAGATCTGGGCGAGGAGTACATTTTAAACATTCTGAGTGCAAGCATTTTTGTGAAAAAGGTGCAAGTCTCACCCAACGTTATGCTAGGGCATTCGGCCGCTCTCATGAAATCCAATGCAATTCATCCCATAAGCCATGTGGTGGTCAAGAATTATAGCATTCCTGTCCAGTCCCGTGTGTTCACAGAAAACTTATATCTGGGCAGGCTTCAAAAATAAATAGTTACAGGAATTGTCGACCACCGGGCATTCATTGGGCGAGGGAGCTGAAATGAATCATTTATTGATTAAAAATCAAATCGTTTATTACTGTCTGAATTCTAACCACTTGGAAGGGATTGATGTAGACAGTTGCCATTCAGTTGCCAGAAGCATATATGATTCTAACACGTCGATGAGGGATTTAGAAGGCAAGCTCTTGTAATCCGTGTCTAACAACGATGTTGACAGAGGGGGTTGTTTCCCGCGTTTTCTCTTACTCTGGCGTATCTGAGGAACCGTGTCACTCGAGGTTTTGTTTGGAAAATATGAGACCCTTTAATGATCTTGTCCTGGACAGTGATCTCGCCTAAACTATTCCATCTTAGAAGATTCGAATTATGAAGTATGTGAAAGATATAGGCAGCATTCTTCCAATTGCAGGATTCTATATTCTATAAAATCCCTTCTTCAATGTTGTCGGGAGCTTCTTCCTCTTCAACTCTCATACGACCCTCGTTGTCTCCAACCACTTTCTCAGAGGGCTCACTTGGGAGTTTCAAAACAATTTCTCTCCCCCCGCCCTCCTCCTTTCTGAGTAAAGCGAGATATTTTTCAAGTTACATTAGAATGTAAGGTTTTGGTATACGGGGGTCCTGGTTGTTTTAGCACAGGATCCATTTTCTCTTCCAAAACATGTTGAGCTCTCTCCGCAATGTTCTCAGTACCTGTCTTCTTGTGAGTTAAAGTCTCCAGCTGTTGTGGAGTGTCAGTATGAGATCCTCGGAGCCACGATATAGAAAGCCTCTTCGGCTTTAAAGCGATCAATATAGGGACGTTTTTTTTTAACCCGTTTTGACATTTTGAAAACACTTTTTACACCGATAAAGTACAGGCCACTGGTGAGGGAGTATTTCGCCTCTCAGTCAGGAATGGCATTCGGGTCTCGAGTCCACAATTAAATATGAATACGCGTCTTTCACGTGGTGCATCATTAAAACTCTAGACAATTTGTTGCCCCAAAATTCTTGTTTGCAATTTATCATGCAGGGATTTGAAGAGTACAATATAAATGCCATTTAAACTGACCGTTCTACTATGTTTCCCCTGAATGAGAAAAACAACCGATAATTTTCGATGATGACTGTACATTGTAATCGCTTTCATTAATTTGTCATGATTGGAGCCGCTATCCATGCAATTATCAATGACTAGAAGATTGTGCCGGTTTGACGGAAAAAAAATGTAATTCATCAAAGAGTCCGGGACATTGCATGGAGCCATGCTTATACAGGGCGCCTGCAGAATGGCGGAACAGGCGCTCAGTCCCAGCAGTGGGCACTGGCAGACACACCCAGCTGTTGTACATCAGAGACTCGAGGTATGGACTGCGATTCCTGGTAGACTCCGGGTCACAGAAGAGCCTTCTCCCCCCAACGCGGCCAGACATTCCGGCCAGAGGCAGTGGCCCTCTACTCAGCGCCGCTAATGGGTCGTCAATAACGACTTTTGGTTCGCGGCTGGTGTCTGTTTGTTTTGGCGGCCGTCATTTTGAATGGGACTTTGTGATCTCTACCATCATGGTCCCCATCATTGGCGCAGATTTCCTGTGCGCCAACGGCCTGCTTGTGGACGTTTGGAACCGCCACTTAATTAATGCAGTGTCTTTCGCCACCTATACGTGCGAGACAAGGGCAGGGGGCCGCAAGCTCACACTAACTTTTTGTTGTCAGGAGATATATATCAAAGCTTGCTGGCAAAATTCCCGTACCTAACGACGCCCACGTTTTCAACCGAGTCTACAAAGGACAGTGTGGAATACTACGTCCTCATGATGGGACCACCAGTTTTCGCGCAAGCGCGCCGACTAGACGCAGCCAAGCTAGTGATCGCCAAGGAGGAGTTTGCCTCCATGGAACGCCTGGGGATAGTGCGGCGGTCCAACAGCCCGTGGGGCTCCCCGCTCCACATGGTACCCAAGGCCGACGGGTCGTGGCGCCCCTGCGGTGACTTTCGCCGATTGAATAACGTCACTGCAAACGACTGTGACCCCGTCCCCCATATTCTAGATTTCTCAGTGCAATAGCATGGGACACCTTTTTTTCAAGTTGGACCTGGTGTGTGGTGCCGTTGTGCACGGAGAACGTGCCCAAGACCGCAGTGGTCACCCCGTTTGGGCTTTTCGAGTTCCTGTGCATGCCTTTCAGCTTGAAGGGTGCCGCTCAGACCTTTCAAAGACTTATGGACTCTGTGATGCGTGACCTCTCCTTCGCGTTTGTGTACCTGGACTATATCCTGGTGGCCAGCCCGTCGGCTGACAAACACCTGGAGCATGTGACACAGATTTTCTGCCGTCTACATGACCAAGGCCTTATCATCGTCCCCGCTAAATGTCCATTTGGACGGTCGGTGATTGATTTCCTGGGCCATCGCATTTCTCCACAAGGTGCAATTCCATTGCCAGCAAAGATGAAAGCAGTGACTGCCTTCCCTCACTCGGCTTCGGTCAGGGCATTGCAGGAGTTCTTGGGCATGGTCAATTTCTACAACCATTTCCTCCCTCATGCTGCCCACCTCCTTCAGCTGCTTTATGGGGCTCTGCCGCCCAAGTGGGGAAGTGACATGGTCGACTGGACCCCGGATTGGGTTCAGGCTTTTGACGGGGCTAAGCGTGCCTTGGCTGACGCAGCTCTTCTGGCCCATCCGGCTCCTTAGGCACCCATAGCATCTGTGCACCCATGCACCCTGTGCATCTGTGTTGCTGTGGGGGCTGTGGTTGAACAGCGTGTGGCAAACGCATGACAACCCCTTGCATTCTTCAGCCGCGAGCTGCAGGACAATGAGCGGAAATATAGCGTGTTTGATAGGGAGTTGTTGCCACTGTATTTGGCGATGCGTCATTTCTGCTTTCTTCTGGAAGGCCGCATGTTCACGGCGTATGTGGACCATAAGCCTTTGACATTCGCCATGTCTAAAGTGGCTGAGCCGTGGTCCGCTCGCCAGCAGCAACACCTTGCGACCATTTCAGAATTTACAACTGACATTCGGCACGTGTCAGGGAAAGCAAATCCGTTGGTGGATCGCCTGTCGCGTGTTCCAGTGTGCCCGGTGCATGTCCGGATGAATTTCTTGGCTATGGCCATCGACTAGCCCAGTGACCCAGATGTTCTCACCCTGAAGTCAGCGCACACGGGCCTCAAGCTCGAGGAGGTAGTGGTCCAGGAAGGTGGCCAGGGACTCCTGTGTGACATCTCTACTGGACGGCCCCGCCCGATGGTTCCGGTGGCCTGGCGTCGGCGAGTGTTCAACTCTGTACATTCCCTCTCACATTCGGGCGTCCAAACTTCGTTGAAACTGGTTGGGGCTGAGTTCGTTTGGCCAGGCATGCGTAAGGATGACAAGGAATGGGCAGCTGCGTGTGTGCCGTGCCAGTGCGCTAAGGTTCACCGGCATGTTAGGACTGCCCTCGAGCCGTTTCCGATTCCGGCCAGGTGGTTTGACCATGTGTATGTTGACCTGGCAGGTCCTCTGCCACCGTCGCAAGGGTCTTCGCATCTGCTCACCATGGTTGATTGGACCACCAGGTGGCGGAAGGTCATGCCGTTATCCTCCACGGCGACCTCAGACGTGTCTAGGGCATTTCTCTCTGCCTGTGTCGCCCGTTTTGGCACTCCATCCGACATCACTTCGGACAGGGGTCCGCAGTTTGTGTCGGCGCTGGCTGGATCATTAGGAGCTACAGTACACTGTACAACGGCGTACCACCCTCATGCCAACGGATTGTGTGAACGGTTCCACCGTTCCCTCAACCACTGCAAGCGGCGCTCTCGGATGGCAACTGGGTGGACCGTCTACCGTGGGTTAAGCTGGGGCTGTGTTCTCCGTCCAGAACCCCAGCAGCACCTTCATGGGCCCAGCATTCAGGGCCCCCAGCTGTTCCAACCGAGGAACACCGCAGCCGTTATGGCAGGCCGTCAGGCGTTCTGTGAGGCACTTGTGGGGTTTTCAGTGTCCCTTCTGGGTTTTCGGGGGGGGGGCTGTGTGGTGGGCACAAAGGGGCGTGGCCTCTCACCCCACGGGACTAGGTGCTGGGGGCGTGGCTTAGGCCTGTGCTTATAAATGTGCGCCCCGGAAGTGTTCCGGGTTGGTTCTTAGTATGGTGGTGCTCGTTAATAAACTCATTCTTTGCATTCAAGACTCCAAGGCTTCGTCATTGTTTATTCCTTGCCGAGCGCCACAAGCTGACAATTACTGCCTGCTTTTTCGATGGTAGGCTGACGTTTTTACTCTCTATGCCGCGTGTATCATGGACTGTTTGGACAGAATCTGTGTCAGTTGGCACAGTAGGTTTTATGAATTGATGTCTGTTTACAGTCAATGCAGCAGACATTGCAGCTTTTTTCACAGACGTGTCTGTACTGACACTGGTATCAGGTGTGACAGTGTTCGCAGAAAAACTTCACACCTGGAAAACCCTTGGATGCCCAGCCCCCAAACTGTTGCTTCTGTCATTGTCAACTTGCAGTTTCACAGAGTGCTAAATTTACAGTGAAACATGTCCGAATATGAGAGGTAAGTACAAATAAATGCCTTGCTTTTTTCTTGATAATCTCCCTCCCAAAACTGTTTCAATATGTCTCTTGGCAACTCCACGCGGAGCCCTCACAAAACTGACAATTAGCTCAAGAGAGCCATCGCAAAACTCTCCCTCTTCTCAATTGCTAGGACAGAGGTTTTTATATTAATTTAATCCCATTTCTAAATCTATAATAGCCTACGGAAGTCTCAGTAGCAAACGGTCTGGCATCCATAATTGAATAATACCACTATACAGATTATACAGATAAAAAATAATCTCATACTGTCTCCAATGCTGTAAAGTCTCTGTGCAGGCCACAAATTTTGATCTTCAGGCAGAAAGTCTTCAGGATCTTAATGAGGGAAGGGACCGCTGCTTTAACATCGGGACTCAAACAGCCCTTGATATATAGTCAAACCTGATTCCCTACTATTCCTGCCCCATGCGACACTCTGACCCATGACACTCACAGGATGATAGAGTTGAGGCAAATAAACAACCATAACACCAAGGATGTGATCAGCAGGCGGCCACCGTCACTGAAGCACATCGATCAGGCGGGAATACAAACACAGGCTATCTATACCCTTGTACCACGCCCCCACCCTCATAGAGTTACACAGAATGCCGAGCAGACTGCCAGCATGTCCAATTGGCCCCCAGACAACGGTTCTCTTTGAGCTATGGCCCCAACAGGATCTTGAGTACTCTCTATTCCGTCGCCGTTCTCTGCTTCAATCTCGCCTCTCGCTCACGCCATCCTCCTCGACTGTTTTAAGGCAAGCGGTTCAGATTTATACGTCTCCTATAGCCTGCTATGCTCTGTCTTTCGCTGATTTCTTCAGATCACTCTGTGAACCGCTTTGCCAGCATGACCTGTTACCGTTTCAGCTTTTCTTGGTTCTCAGCCATACCTTGTTTTAACCACACAACATCATTTTGAACTGCACTGTCATACGTCGAGTTGACACAGAATTTGAGTTCCAATATCTTGCCCACCATGTCCCCCAACTGAGCCTCGCCGCTCGTATGAGCACTGGTAATGAGTCGAACTTGTCCTAACATAATTCCGGCCTTTCCCGTCGTTCAGGGTGTTGGAAGTCAAAAAACCTTAGTCCACGGCATCTGCAACCTCATATGACTGTTACAGAGTTACTCCACATAGCTAGGAGGCAGCCATCTAGTGGCATGTCCTATTGGTCCCACACCTTGGGACACCAGGGGTGGGGGGGTGATGATGGATCAAATATTCTCTCAATACTCTTCCACGCAGATGAGAGAGAAATCACTGTCACCTCAGTCCCCAATCACATTTGTCACTGCAGACGTATCCGTCCGTTGCCCTGGCCGTGCTACAGCGCACTTCTAAACGGAGCTGCCACCTTGCAGACCCAGAAACGGATTCCAGCTCCTGTCTATTCGCCTGGACAGATTGTTTGACTCTCAACTCGCGACATCCCCTTGAAGTACATCTCTCGGAAGCTAGCCCCTAGATTCATCGGTCCATAAGAGTCCATAATCAGTCCCATTGCAGTTCATTTCCGATTGCCTCCTAGCCTCCACGTTCACCGGACCTTCAATGTGTTCCAGGTCAAACCGGATCTTGCTAGCGCCTTATGCCCTTTTTCCAAGCCCCCTCCACCCGCCCGGGACGTTTGGGGGGTGCCCTGCGTACACCATCCGACAGATTGTTGACTCTCTGTTGCCGGGGGAAGTCAGTATCTCATGGATTGTGAGGGCTATGGCCTTGAGGGCTGCTGCTTTGAGGGGCGGGGTGATGTTGGGATCTGGCTGCTGGTCAAGCAGCAGCCGTGCAGGAGGGAGGACTCCAGCAGGTGTGCAGAGCGGATCATCACGCCTCATCAGACTGAGGTAAAGAGTTGCCAGTTGCTAGCCGTTCGATGCCTGATTGTTGGTCCCCTCTCACCTTTCCTCATCAGTTCCTTGTTCCCAAGTCCAGATATCTACCGTCTTCTCTGCAAGCTCCTGAGAACCCTGTGATCCCTATTGTTCCCAAGCCCAGAGATCTAGCCTCACCTTTCCCCACAAGTTCCTGAGACTCCCAAAACCCAAGAGGCAACCTGGAACCAGCATGGTCATCCTTTCATCTTCTTGAAAATAAACCATCCACAAAGCTTAACTAGTCAGTGTTCTTGCATCTGCAAAAACCATGACAAGGATACTGCCACTGTTTTGTACTTTTTCCTCTCTGTGACAGGATAAGGAATACCTTGTCTTTCATGGAGGGGGGGGTTCTTTTTGAATTACATTTATCTGTCTTATCTATATAGCCAGCTCAACTGGGCTTGAGTAACAGGTGCAGGCAATCAGCGCAGCAAAAATCCGATGTAAACACCAATTTCTGTTGTATCCACTGCTGCATCAATAACAGAATATTGTAATATGTTGTGCGGAGACTTGCAGCAGAGTCTTCCGAGTGTTCTTTGCTTTGGCACTTGACACCTTTGCTAGCCTCCTTTCATTTAATGCATTAAACCCACACTGTACTTTTGCATGATGGGAGGTGTGGAAATGATCAGGATTGACAGAGGCCACAAATATGTCAATGCAGTAATCAGGAGTAACAGTTCAACATACATCACTGAAATCATGTGTGCACATACAATCATAATGCCTTGAACGTCCAAAGACAAGAAGTAATAGATAATTATGAGAGTGTATGTGTGAAGAAAATATTGGTACGATTGCAGAATCAGCAGTTGCATTGGAGACAAGGACGAATTGTCAGCTGGGGTGAAAAATAAGATATAAGTGTGTGATGGAGTCAGGGGGGGAGAATACAAGCATATAACAAGGTCAAAGATAGCGGAAACGCATGGTCTAAAGAATAAATACTGCCGCATTTCCCATTATGAGGAGGCCCACACCGACAGTGCCGGCAAGTGAGGGTGGAGGGTCTCCAGATGCTCATCTGTACCAAAATAAAGAGTGTTAACAAGGAACAAAGTCTCTGAGTGGATCTCCTCTTTGATCAACGGTCCTGAGGAAGTCGGCGAACTTAACCAGAGAGCAGAATGTCGAGACGTCATGAAACCATGAACAAGACTCTTTGTTCTGTTAAAAAAAAAAACTCTGAGTTTTTTTTTGGTTTTTTTTGTTTTTGTTTTTAACCAATGCATTTATTATTGAGCATAATCCGTGAAGAAGTGATATCTATACCCTTTTGCCTATTGCAGCCCTGGCTAGCCTCATTGGTGTCAGAAGCAGGATGCCAATTGACAACAATGCTTGAAAAATCTGAGAAAATCGTCACAAGGTCATCATTTAGTGCCCTGCTGGGGACTTCACAGACATCATCAGGAGAAACTGAAGCTGCCCCATTAAAATGGAAACATTTCCACAGACCTCATTCAAGTGCAGATGGCGGCACTAGTCTCTAGAGGAAGCAGCTATCCAAGTTGCCCTAGCCTTGGAAGTTGAAGCTCTGCAGATCAACTCAGACCTTTTGGCAAAAGAGAATCTCAGCCGGCAGTTCTTGAAAGGAGCAGTATTTGTTATTTATTAATTTAATTGAAAACGCTAGAACTCAAAAAATGAACACTTTTGAACGTAAGAAAATGTAAATTCAAAAAAGAAGAGCTGGATTTCTCTCATTTTGATGTATATTGTGTAAACACATCTTATTAAACATATTTCAGCATCACAAAAAGGCCCCAAAGAATTCTTGAGTTATTTGAAAATTTGGTCAAAAACGCAGGACATCAGTGAGTTAAGCACTTTTTGACCAACACAGCTATAACTTCTAAAGTTATAGATGGAATTTGTCATTTTGACATGTCTTGTGTTGAATCACATCCTATTAGACATTATTTCAGCACCAACAAATCAAGCTCCTAAAATTCTCGAGTTATACACAAATGTGGTCAAAAACGCATAACAGCGTTGAGATAAGCACTTTTGGACCAAAATAGCTTAGCTTCTGATGTCAAAACTGGATTTTTACATTTTTGTGTAGAATGACATCCAATTCAACATATTAAGTACTAGACACCAGCTCTGAAGCATTCATGGGTTGTTTACAAAAGTGGTCTAAAACGCTCAAAGTCAGCTAGATAAATACTTTTTGACCAACTTAGCTATAACTTCTGAAGATACAGCTGGATTTCAGTCATTTTGACATATATTGCATAGAATCACATCCTTTTCAACAAATTCCAGCACCTGAAAGCATCTTAAGCATTCATGGATTGTTTACAAAAGTGGTATGAATACTCTAACTTGGACAGATAAACACTTTTTGACCAACATGGCAAGAACTTCTGACCTTACAGCTGGATTTCAGTCATTTTGACATGCATTGAATAGAATCACATCCTATACAACATATTTCAGTACCAGACACCAGCTCTTAAGCAAAAAGTTCACAAAAGTGTTCAAAAACACCCTAACTGGGCAAGAATCATAGTTTTGATGAACATGGACTTTACTTTCAAAACTACAGCTGGATTTCAATCATTTTGACATATATTGCATAGACTCACATCCTTTTTCAGCACCACAAACAAGCTCCAAAGTTTTCTCTAGTTATTTAAGAAAGTGGTCTAAAATGCTCTGCAACATTTAGATAAGGACTTTTTGTCCAGCATCGCTATTACTTCTTAACATACAGCTCGATTTGAGTCATTTTGACATATGTTATATAGAATCACATCCTATTCAACATATTTAAGCACCACAACAAGATCCTAGGTATTCATGAGTTATTTACAAAAGTGGTCTAAAACGCTCTGCAACATTGAGATAAACACTTTTTCCCTGACTTGATTATAACTTCTGAACGTCCAGCTGGATTTGAGTCATTTTGATATGTTTTGCATAGAATCACGACCTTTTCAACAGATTACAGCAGCAGACAGCAATTCTTAAGCATTCATGGGTTGTTTACAAAAGCGGTCTCGGATGCTCTAAGTCGGAGAGATAAACACTTTTTGACCAACATGGCTAGAACTTCTGACCTTACAGCTGGATATCAGTCATTTTGACATGTATTGAATAGAATCACATCCTATTCAACATATTTCAGTACCAGACACAAGCTCTTAAGCATTCATGGCTTGTTTACAAAAGTGCTCAAAAACGCCCTAACTCGGCAAGAATCACAGTTGTGATGAAAACAGATTTTACTTCGAAATCTACAGCTGGATGTCAGTCATTTTGACATATATTGCATACACACACATATTATTACACATATTTCAGCACCACAAACAAGCACCTAAGTATTCTCGAGCTATTTAAGAAAGTGGTCTAAAATGCTCTGCAACATTGAGATAAGCACTTTTTATCCAACATTGCTATAACTTCTGAATGTACAGCTGGATTTGAGTCATCTTGACTCATATTGGATAGAATAACATCCCTTACATTATATTTCAGGAACAGACACCAGCTCCTAACCTTTCATGAGTTGTTTACAAAAGTGGTCTCAAACGCTCAAATTCAGCGAGATAAAGAGAGATCTAAAGTTAAAGCTGAATTTCAGTAATTTTGACAAATATTGCGAAGACTCACATCCTATTCAACATATTTCGGCTCCAGAAAGTAGCTGTTAAACATTCATGAGGTGTTTACAAAATGAGTCTAAAACGCTTTAACTTGGTGAGATAAACAGTTTTTGACCAACACGGCTAGAACATCTGACCTGACTGCTGGATTTCAGTCATTTTGATATATATTGGATAGAATCACATCCTTTATAGTATATTCCAGCAGCAGACACCAGCTCCTAAGCATTCATGAGTTGTTTACAAAAGTGGTCTAAAACGATCAAAGCGAAGAATTGCAAAGAATCACATCCTATTCAACATATTTCGGCCCAGACACTAGCTGTTAAGCATTCATGAGTTATTTGAAATCGTGGTCTTAAGCACTCTAACTCGGGGAGATTAACCCTTTTTGAACAATATTGCTGTAACTTTTGAAGTTACCGCTGGATTTCAGTCATTTTGACATGTATTGCGAAGAATCACATCCTTGGCAACATATTTCAGCACCAGAGACCAGCTCTTAAGCATTCACATGTTATTTTCCGAAGTCATTAAAAATACTTTAAGTCGGCGAGATAAACACTTTTTGACCAACTGGCGAGAACACCAGACCTTACAGCTGCTTTTTAGTCATTTTGACATACATTGGATAGAATGACATCCTTGTGCATACATTGCAAATAATCACATCCTATTCAACATATTTCAACCCCAGACACGAGCTGTTAAACATTATTACAGTTATTTGAAATAGTGGTATAAAAACGCTCTAACTCGGTGAGATAAGTACTTTTTGACCAACATTGCTATCACTTTTGAAGTTACAGCAGGCTTTCAGTCATTTTGACAAATATTGTATAGAATCACATCCTATTAAACACGTAACAGCTCAAGAGCAGATAAAAACTTTTTGACCAACAAAGCTATCACTTCTAAACGGACAGCTGGATTTCAATCATTTAGACATATATTGCATAGAATCACATCCTTTTTAACATATTATAGCACCAGACAGTAGCTCTGAAGCATTCATAGATTGTATACATTAGTGGTCTTGAACACTCTAACTCGGTGAGAAAAACATTTTTTGACAAACTTGGCAATAATGTCTGATGTTAAAGCTGGATTTCAGTCATTTTGATAGATATTGCAGGGAATCACATCCTATTCAACATATTTCAGCATCACAAACGAGATCCTAGGTATTCATGAAATATTTAAAAAAGTGGAAAAAGTACTGCGACATTGAGAAAGACGATCTATTACTGACCTGCCTAAAACTTCTGAAATTGATTCTGGATTTCAGACATTTTCAAATCTATTGCAAAGAAACACATCTGAAAAGTTTATTTCAGCAACAGACACCAGCTCCAAAGTATCCAAGTGTTGTTCATTAAAGTGGTCTGACATACTCTGAGTCAGCAAGAAAATACGTTTTTGACAAACTTTGCAATAACTTCTCAAGTTATAGCTGGATTTCAGGCATTTTGACATTTATTGGATAAAATCATAACTTATTCAACATATTCCATCCCCAAACAAAAGCTTGTTAGCATTTATTAGTTGATTACAAAATTGGTGTGAAATGCTCGAACTTGGTGAGATACGCAGTTTGACTGATATTGCATAGAATCAAACCCAGTTTAAGATATTTCAGAACCAGACAATAGCTCTGAAACATTCGTGTTTTGTTCACCAAAGTGGTCTAAAACAGTTTAACTCATCGAGATAAACACTTTTTGACAAACATATATATATATATTTCGAAGTTGCTGCTGGATTTCAGTCATTTTGACATATATTGCATATAATCACACCCCACTGAACATATTTCAGAACCAGAAGCCTGCTCTGAAGCATTCGTGTGTTGTGCACCAAAGTGGTCCAAAATGCTTGAACTTGGCGAGATACACAGTCTTTGATGAACATGGATTTCCATTTTAAATCTACAACTGGATATCAGTCATTTTGACATCAAATGAAAAAAAGGCACATCCTATCGAACATTTTTCAGCACCAAAAAAAAAAATTCATCAGTAGTCTAGTGTTATTCATAAAAGTGGTCTATTATGCATTGCAACATTGTGATTGGACCTTTTGGACAAAGTTGCTACAACTTCTGAATGTACAGCTGGATTTTAATTATTGTGACATATATTGCATTGAATCAAAAACCATTGAATATATTTCAGGAATGGACATCAGCTCCTAACCGTTTGTGTGTTGTGTGTTCAACATATTTCAGCACCAGAAAGTAGGTCTCAAGCGTTCAAAAGGTGTTTAAAAAAATGTTCTAAAACACTGTAACTCATCGAGATAAACACTTTGTGATATATAATAGCTGTAAATTGTGAAATTGCAGCTGAATTTAAGTAATTTTGACCTATATTGAATAGAATAAAACCCCATTGAACATATTTCAGAACCACACACCTGCTCAGAAGCATTCATGTGTTGTGCACCAAAGTGGTCCAAAGCCCTCGAACTTGCCGAGATAAACACTGTTTGACAAACATAGCTATAACTTTCGAAGTTGCAGCTGGATTTCAGTCATTTTCATACATATTGCATTGTTTTAAACCCCATTAAACATATTTCAGAACCAGACACCTGCTCTCAAGCATTCATGTGATGTGCACCAAAGTGGTCCAAAATGCATTAACTCGCCGAGAAAAAGGCTTTTTGACAAACATAAAGATAACTTTGGAAGTTGCAGCTGGATTTCAGTCATTTTGACCTATATTGCATACAATTACACCCCATTGAACATTTTTCAGAACCAGACACCTGCTCTGAAGCATTCATGTGTTGTGCACCAAATTGCTCCAAAACACTCAAACTCACCATAAGAAAGACTCCTTTTACAAACATAGCTATAACTGGAAGTTGCAGCTGGATTTCAGTCATTTTGACAAATATTGCATATAATTACACCCCATTCAACATATTTCAGAACCAGACACCAACTCTGAAGCATTCATGTGTTGTACAACAAAGTGGTCCAAAGTGCTCGAACTTGCCGAGATAAACACTTTTTGACAAACATAGCTATAACTTTGGAAGTTGCAGCTGGATTTCAGTCATTTTCATACATATTGCATAGTTTTAAACCCCATTTAACATATTTCAAAACCAGACACCTGCTCTCAAGCTTTCATGTGTTGTGAACCAAAGTGGTCCAAAACGCCCTAAATCGCTGAGAAAAAAACTTTTTGACAAACATAGCACTATCTTTGGAAGTTGCAGCTGGATTACAGTCATTTTGAAATATATTGCACAGAAATACACCCCATTAAATATTTTTCAGAACAAAACCCCTTCTCTGATGCATTCATTTGTTGTGCACCAAAGTGGTCCAAAACCCTCTAAGTCTCAGAAAAAAACACTTTTTGAAAAACACAAAAATAACTTTTGAAGTTGCAGCTGGATTTCAGTCATTTTGACCTATATTGCATACAATTACACCCCATTGAACATTTTTCAGAACCAGACACCTGCTCTGAAGCATTCATGTGTTGTGCACCAAAGTGGTCCAAAACACTCTAACTCACCATAATAAAGACTCTTTTTGACAAACACAGCTATAACTGTAAGTTGCAGCTGGATTTCAGTCATTTTGACATATATTGCATTGAATTACACCCCATTGAACATATTTCAGAGCCAGACACCTTGCTCTGAAGCATTCATGTTTTTTACACCAAAGTGGTCCAAAACGCTCGAACTCGCCGAGAAAACACTTTTTGACAAACATAAATATAACGTTGGAAGTTGCAGCTGGATTTCAGTCATTTTTACCTATATTGCATTGAATTACACCCCATTGAGCATATTAAAGAACCAGACACCTGCTCTGAAGCATTCATGTGTTGTGCACCAAAGTGGTCCTAAACACTCTAACTCACCATACTGCAGACTCTTTTTGACAAACATAGCTATTATTTTAGAAGTTGCAGCTGGATTTTAGTCATTTTGACATATATTGCATAGAATTATACACCCATTGAACATATTTCAGACCCAGACACTTGCTACTAAGCATTCATGTGATGTGCACCAAAGTGGTCCGAAACGCTCGAATTTGGCGAGATACACAGTTTTTGATGAACATGGATTTCCATATTAAATCTCCAGCTGGATATCAGTCATTTTGACATCAAATGAAAAAAAGTCACATCCTATCGAGCATTTTGAAGCACCATAAAAAAAGTTCATCAGTAGTCTTGTGTTTTTTGTATAAGTGGTCGATGATGCGCTGCAACATTGTGATTAGAACTTTTGGACAAAGTTGCCCCAACTTCTGAATGTACAGCTGAATTTAAGTTATTGTGACATATATTGCATAGAATTACCAACCACTGAACATACTTCAGCAATGGACAGCAGCTCCTACCCGTTTTTGTGTTGTTTGTTCAACATATTTCAGCACCAGAAAGTAGGTCTTAAGCATTCATAAGGCGTTTAAAAAAATCTTCTAAAACGCTGTAACTCTCCGAGATCAACACTTTGTGATATATAATAGCTATAATTTTTTCAGTAATTTTGACCTGTATTGCATAGAATAACACCCCATTGAACATATTTCAGAGCCAGACACCTGCTCAGAAGCATTCATGTGTTGTGCACCAAAGTGGTCCAAAACGCTCAAACTCGCCTAGATAAACGCTTTTTGACAACCATAGCTATAACTTTGGAAGTTGCAGCTGCATTTCTGTCATTTTGATCAATATTGCATTGAATTACACCCCATGGAAGACATATCAGAACCAGACACCTGCTCTGAAGCATTCATGTGTTGTTCACAAAAGTGGTCCAAAACGCTCAAACTCGCTGAGATAAACACATTTTGACAAAAATAGCTATACCTTTGGAAGTTGCAGCTGGATTTCTTTCATTTTGAAACACATTGCATTGAATTACACCCCATTGAACACATATTAGAACCAGACACCTGCTACAAAGCATTCATGGGTTGTGCACCAAAGTGGTCCAAAACGCTATAACTCGCCAAGATAAACAGTCTTTTTGACAAACATAGCTATAACTTTGGAAGTTGCAGCTCGATTTCAGTCATTTTTACTTATGTTGAATAGTATTGCATTCATGTGTTTTTCACTAAGTGGTCCAAAACGCTCTATATCGTCGAGATCCACAGTTTTTGACAAATTTAGCTATAACTTGTGAAGTTGCAGCTGGAAATCAGTCATTTTGACATACATTTCCTAGAATTACAGCACTTACACACAACAACATATTCAAGAACCAGAAACCTGCTCTGAAGCATTCATGTGTTTTGCACAAAAGAGTTCCGAAAAGCTCTAACTCGCCCGAGAATATTAGTTTTCGACAAACATAGCTATAACTTTGGAAGTTGCAGCTGGACTTAAGGCATTTTGACATATATTGCATTTAATTTTGCCCCATTGAACATATTTCAGAACCAGAAAACTGCTCTGAAGCATTCATGTGTTGTGCACCAAAGTGGTCCAAAAAGCTCGAACTTGCCGAGAAAAACACTTTTTGACAAACATAAATATAACTTTTGAAGTTGCAGCTGGAATTCAGTCATTTTGACCTATATTGCATTGAATTACACCCCACTTAACAAATGACCGAACCAAACACCTTCTCTGAAGCATTCATGTGTTGTCCACCAAAGTGGTCAAAAATGTTGTAACTCGCCGAGATAAACACTTTTTGAAAAACATAGCTTTAACTATGTATGTTGCAGCTGGATTTCAGCCATTTTGAAAAATATTGCATAGAATTACACCCCATTGAACATATTTCAGAACCTGAAACCTGCTCTGAAGCATTCATGTGTTGTGCACCAAAAGTGGTCCAAAACGCTCTAACTCGCCGAGATAAACACTTTTTGACAAATATAGCTATAACTTTTGAAGTTGCAGCTGGATTTCAGTCATTTTGATATATATATTACATATAATTACACCCCATTTAACATATTTCAGATCCAGACAACTGGTCTGAAGCATTCATGTTTTGTTCCCCAAAGTGTTCCAAAAAGCTCGAAGTCGCCAAGAAAAACAGTTTTTGACAAACATAAATATAACTTTTGAAGTTGCAGCTGGATTTCAGTCATTTTGAAACACATTGCATCTAATTACACCCCATTGAACACAAATCAGTACCAGAAACCTGCTCTGAAGCAGTCATGTGTTGTGCACCAAAGTGGTCCACATCGCTCTAACTCGCCAAGATAAACGCTCTTTTTGACAAACATTGCTATAACTATGTAAGTTGCAGCTGGATTTCAGTCATTTTTACATATGTTGCATTAAATTACACCAAATTGAACCTATTTCAGAACCAGACACCTGCTCTGAAGCATTAATGTGTTTTTCACCAAAGTGGTCCAAAACGCTCTATGTTGCCGAGATCCACAGTTTTTGACAAATTTAGCTAGAACTTTTGAAGTTGCAGCTGGATATCAGTCATTTTGACATATGTTGCCTAGGATTACACCACTTTGAACATATTTAAGAACCAGACACCTGCTCTGAAGCATTCAGGTGTTGTGCACAAAAGTGTTCCATCAAAGCTCTAACTCGCCGAGAATAACAGTTTTTGACAAACATAGCTTTAACTTTGGAAGTTGCAGCTCGACTTCAGGCGTTTTGACATATATTGCAAAGAACTCCACCTCATTGAACATATATTGGATCCAGACACCTGCTTTGAAGCATTCATGTGTTGTGCATCAACGTGGTCCAAAACGCTCAAACTCGCCGAGATAAACACTTTTTGATAAACATAGCTATAACTTTGGAAGTTGCAGCTGGACTTCAGGCAATTTGAAACACATTGCATTGAATTACACCCCATTGAATATATTTCAGAACCTGACATATGCTCTGAAGCATTCATGTGCTGTGCACCAAAGTGGTCCTAAACGCTCTAAATCACCACGACAAAGTCTCTTTTTAACAAACATAGCTATAACTTTGGAAGTTGTGGCTGGATTTCAGTCATTTTGATATATTGTGCATAGGGTTATACCCAATTTAATATATTTCAAAACCAGATACCTGCTCCAAAGCATTCCTATGTTTTGCACCATAGTGGTCCTAAACGATCTAACTCGCCGAGATAAACACTTTTTGAAAAAAATAGCTATAACTTTGGAATTTGCAGCTGGAATTCAGTCATATTGACATATATTGCATTGAAATACACCCCATTCAACCTATTTTAGAACCAGACACCTGCTCTGAAGCATTCATGTGTTGTGCACTAAAGTTGTCCAAAACGCTCAAACTAGCTGAGATAAACACTTTTTGACAAAAAGAGCTATGACTTTGGAAGTTGCAGCTGGATTTCAGTCATTTTGAAACACAATGCATCGAATTACACCCCATTGAACACAAATCAGTACCAGAAACCTGGTCTGAAGCAGTCGGGTTTTGTGCACCAAAGTGGTCCACATCGCTCTAACTCGCCGAGATAAACGCTCTTTTTGACAAATATAGCTATAAGTTTGGAATTTGCAGCTGGATTTCAGTCATTTTTACATATGTTGCATAGAATTACACAGAATTGAAAACATATCAGAACCAGACACCTGCTCTGAAGCAATCATGTGTTGTGCACCAAAGTGGTCCAAAACGCTCTAACCTGCCGAGATAAACACTTTTTGACAAATATAGCTATAACTTTTGAAGTTGCAGCTGGATTTCAGTCATTTTGACAAATATTGCATATAATTGCATCCCATTTAACATATTTCAGAACCTGAAACCTGCTCTGAAGCATTCATGTGTTGTGCACCAAAGTGGTCCAAAAAGCTCTAACTCGCCGAGATAAACACTTTTTGACAAACATAGCTATAACTATGTAAGTTGCAGCTGGATATCAGTCATTTTGACAAATATTGCATTGATTTACACCCGATTGAACATATTTCAGAACCAGACACCTGCTCTGAAGCATTCATGTGTTGTGCACTAAAGTGGTAGGAAACGCTCAAACTCGCTTAGATAAACACTTTTTGACAAATTTAGCCATAACTTTGGAAGTTGCAGCTGGACTTCAGGCATTTTGACTGATATTGCATCGAATTACACCCCATTGAACATATTTCAGAACCAGACAACTGCTCTGAAGCATTCATGTGTTGTGCACCAAAGTGGTCCAAAAAGCTCTAACTCGCCGAGATAAACACTTTTTGACAAACATAGCTATAACTATGTAAGTTGCAGCTGGATATCAGTCATTTTGACAAATATTGCATTGATTTACACCCGATTGAACATATTTCAGAACCAGAAACCTGCTACTAAGTTGTCATGTGTTATGCACCAAAGTGGTCCAAAACGCTCTAACTCGCCGAGATAAACATTTTTTGACAAATATAGCTATAACTGGAAATTGCAG
>CAAKHD010012268.1:0-52157 GCA_901007705.1 Fistularia tabacaria
CTTTCGGCTTTTCCCTTTTCAGGGGTCGCCACAGCGAATCAACCTCCTCCATCAAACCCTATTCTCTGTATCCTCCTTTCTCACACCAACTACCTCCATATCTTCTCTCAATACGTCCATAAATCTTCTCTTCGGTCTTCCTCTAGACCTCCAGCCAGGCATCTCCCATTCCAGCATCCGTCTACCAATATAGTCCCTATCCCTCCTTTGTACATGGCTGAACCATCTCAGTCTGGCTTCTCTGACCTTCTCTCCAAAACATCGAACATGAGCTGTCCCCCTGATTAATCAGACTAATTTCTGATCCTATCCATCCTCGTCACTCCTAAAGAGAACCTCAACATCTTCATCTCTGACACCTCCAGCTCTGCCTCCTGTCTTTTGTTCAGTGCCACAGTCTCCAAACCATACAGCATCGCTGGTGATCGCTCTAGATGAAATTCTTCTATCACGAAGAACCCCTGCGCAAACCTCTACCTCTCAAGATTTTCCTCAACCTGTTCCCTGCTCTCACTACAGATCACAATATCATCTGCAAACATCATGGTCCATGGAGATTCCTGTCTAACCTCATCTGTCAGCCTGTCCATCACCACTGCAAACAGGAAGGGGCTCAGAGCTGATCCCTGATGTAGTCCCACCCCCTCCTTGAACTTCTCTGTTTCACCTACAGCACACCTCACCACTGTCTCACAACCAGCATACATGTCCTTGAACAGTCTAACATACTTTTATGTTACTCCAGACTTCCTCATACAAAACCAGAGTTCTTCTCTCGGCACCCTGTCGTATGCTTTTACTAGGTCTACAAAAGCACAATGTAGATGCCTCTGACCTTCTCTGCACTTCTCTATTAGCAGTCTCAAAGCGAATATGGCATTTGTAGTACTCTTTCTAGGCATGAAGCCATACTTCTGCTCACAAATACTGACTTCCGCTCTCAGTTCTAGTTTCCACTACTCTCTCCCAGAACTTCACTGTATGGCTCATCAACTTTATCCCTCCATAGTTACTGCAATTCTGCACATCCCCCTTATTCTTAAAAGAGGGCACCATCACACTTCTTCTCCACTCTTCAGGCATCTTTTCTTTCTCTAAGATCCCATTGAATAATCTAACCAAAACTCTACCGCTGCCTCTCCTAGACATTTCCACAGGTATATCATCTGGACCAGCTGCCTTTCCATTCTTCATCCTCTTCGATGCCTTCCTCACATCACTTTTACTAATCTCTGCTTCTCTGTGGTCTAAGATAGTCTCCTCTTCTTCCCTTCCCTCTCTTTCATTTTCCCCATTCATCAACTCTTCAAAGTACTCTTTCCATCTTCCCATCACTTTTCTAACATCTGTCAATACATTTTCCTTTCTATCCTTAATTACCCAGCCCTGCTGTACATCCTTTCTATCTCTCTGTTTTGCCAACCTGTATAAATCATTCTCTCCCTCCTTACTGTCCAACTGAGCATACAAGTCATCGTATGCCCTTTGTTTTGCCTTTACTACCTCTATCTTTACTCCACGCTGCATCTTCTTGTACTCCTGTCTGTTCTCTTCGGTCCCCTCATTGTACCACTTCTTCTTTGCTAACCGCTTTCTCTGGATACATACGTGCACTTTCTCATTCCACCACCAGGTCTCCTTATCTACTTTCCTCCCAGACGACACACCGAGTACTCTCCTACCTGTATCCCTGATCACATTAACTGTAGTTGTCCAGTCATCTGGAAGCTCTCCCTGACCACCAAGAGCCTTTCTCATCTCCTTCCTGAAAACCATACAGCACTCCTCCCCTTTCAGCTTCCACCACTTTGTCCTCTTCATCTTCCTTGTCATCAGAGTCATCCGACAAACCACCATCCTATGCTGTCTGGCCACACTCTCACCTACCACTACTTTGCAGTCACTGATCTCTTTCTGATGACCTCGTCTATACAAGATGTAGTCTACCTGCGTGCTCCTACCTTCGCTCTTATCGGTTACCCTATGTTCCTGTCTTTTCTATGCAATCGCTGAAATGTGACCCTCCCCCCAAAAAACAAGGGGTGAAGAAGAACAAGATTTTCAATGCAAATCTAAAGCAAACAATTGAAAATATATCTGCTAACGTAACAGAGTTAAATGGATACAGAGCCGAACAACCAGGTACAGCTCCCTGCCAACTTAAAAGACGTCCTTGTTGATATTATACTCGTACATATTGTCATGCAAGTTCCAGTTTTGCAACAAATGGTGCTTGACTACAGAATATTTATTTCACTGGGGTCACACATTCTGCGTTTGTAATGCAGAACCACTCATTTTTTTCTTGTCACCTGGTTGGAACAGCCACCCTGGTGGTGCAAGTCTTGCTTATGCAAGCAGTTCTAGGGATGGATTAACAGCAAAATAATCTGCTGAAAGTGTTTGCTACCCTCACCTCGATGAGATGCATTAGTACTTCAATAAGTACAACTTGAAAATGAAAACTATGCAATGAATCCCCATGTTCATCATGCAATGACATATTTAAATGCAACGGCATGTACAAGCAAAGCAGAAGGACCACAGCAACACTGAAGCAGTTCTAGAGCTGTCTGTATGAACACTGTGAATGTGAGCATGCCTGCTGTCATGTATGAGTCTAGTGTTACACTAACAGTTATCAGCCATTCATCTCTCATTTCAGTGTCTGGTGAATGACCCAGGTGCCATCCTACCTACCTTCTTGTACTGCACTGACATTCTTGCTCTGTATTTACATTATCTGATGTAGTTCTTGTCTCTGGTTGTAATTATTATGGTTACTATGAGGAAACTGTTTCTTGCAGAACAATGGACTGGCCAAGGCTGAGATAGTCTTTGCATTTTACCAAAGGAAAAGGTTTATATTTATGCTGTTTGTTTTGGTCTGGCAGTGGTGTTAATAATTTAGCTAGCTACATTATGTAAGCTATTTGTCCTTACTGGTCTGCAATTATTTCAAGCAGTGACCTCAATTATTTCATCTCACCAAAGTCAGTGTGCAGAAAAGACCTATTATCTTAGATATATGCTCCAAATACAATTGATCATGGATATTCAATGGATTGATACTTTCTGTAAAAGAAATGGATAAACAGATTAAGTCATTCAATAAAAGATGAATGCTTCAAAAAGTTATTTAAAAATGTTTGCATCTACAGTTCCTACTCAATTGATTTACCAGTCCTGCAAAATTGATACAATCTCGAACTTTGCGGGAAGATTCGATGGTTCAACATAAATACAACATATTTATACTCTTATCATACTCGGAAATGAATAACAATGATTCCATCAGTTTTGTAAGACACATATGTGTTAATATGTTTGTTACAATGTCAGCAGAAGTTTAGCACGGACAAGCCAAGCATAGCTCAGACTGGTGTCAGCGATGAGGTCATCCATTCCACTAACAGGAGGTGACATGACTGAAGCAAACAATAAAGCAGAACTTTCAGGTAAGTCCAGCTTGTTATGTAAAGTCCCTGGGGCCACCTTGTATGCAAAAGAAGAAAAAAAATTGTTATCCATCCATTCTGAATTTAACCCAGACTCTCATCAGGTGAAGTGTACATATGTATTCGAGTGAGATAAATCAATGTGAACCCCCCCGCTTTAAATAGAGCTATAGGACATCTGTCAAAGTTTTTCAAAGTTGTCTATATATTTATTGGTATTTTTGTATTTACCTCTACTCAGAATATGACGAAGAGGAATTACCTCAACTAAAACATTAAACCAATCTGTAACTAAATAGTGGTGTTCAAAAATGACTCAAGATGTACTTTGGCTTGCCCGTATTTTTCCATTTGCCTGAAGCAACTTCACAAAAAACTCTTTCCCTTTCCATCTTCTATTTCTTCTGTGAAGTTTAGAAGTATGATTACAGAGCAAATCCATCAACACTTCATATGTTTATGTCGTTATGTGTGTGTGTAGTGTGCATTACTGTAGGTGCTTAAATGCAAATACTGTAGAGTCAATACTTTCTTATTTCTATGTTTCTGCACTGAACATGTTTAACAATCTTCTCCACTTCGCAACCCAGATGTGGAGCACACACATGCCGTGTACTTCGGGGAGGCTGAACCTCTTGATTAGAGTTCCTTTATGCGATTAATAAATCACACAACTAGGTCAATACAGCTTCCAAATAAAGGCTTGAAAGCACATAACCTGCTGCTGGAATGACATCACAGGTCAAATGTTAAGCCTTTGCAAGGTGATTGATACTTTTTGAGAGGGCAAAATAAGCCACAGACTTTTTCTGTTATACAACCTTTGATAGGAGAGAATTGCTTCCTGCTGCCAGAATTAAGTTACCGCGTGAAGCTATGATGTTACACGATGCAGTGACCTCATCCCCTTCAGTAAGCCTGAATGCCACCTGAGGGTGCTTTCAAAGATATATTTTGCCGATGTGAAGTAGTGTGTCCCTGCAAGCTGTACTTCTTGAACTAGAGGACTGATCTTGAGCATACACATGAATTGCTAATGATAATAGTATTACTAAATATAAGTTATAAATTACATCATGTGGCCAAGAGATGAAAAGGTTTCTGTCAACATACCTATCATATACTATGAATTTATGCACCGAAACATTTTCTGGTCTTATTAAAGTAAAGCCAAGGAAAAATCTCTGTCTGGTTAAACTGTAAAGACAAATATATTACTGTACTCCATTGGTTGTATTTTCAAACGATTTGAATTTTATTTTTCCTATTTTTAAAAACAAAAAAGTTTTGTCATATCATTGTTCAACACTTACTATGATTGACTTTTCTAAAGTCATTGACGTTTCTTTAGATGCAGCAAGAAAATAATTTAGAGGTCCAAAACAAAGACTTTGTCATAAACCCAAGCCTGCCCTAATTTCACAGGCTTACTTTACACACACACACACTTGCACTCAGACAGAGAGAAATATTATGTGTTGAGGATAAATGGAAGAATGTGGGGAGTCCTAGACCTTGGTATTATGGGTATCAAAGCAGAATTTTCGAGACATTCAACTTCAATGGCAGAGATCCAATAGAAAAAAAGATGGGGGAGATCTACAATATCAGAGGCTTTATTTGCACAAAATATAATACCAGCACATCCAGCAGGTATTTCTTTTGAGAAAGAACTAAAAATTGGAGAAGAAAATTGCAGAACACCACAGTACACCACAGACTCCAGCAATTAGCATTGTACCGATGACATGCCAAGTCCTATGACTGACATTAAACCACGTTGCAATGAACAACAACAACAACACCATCAAGAAACCAGTAACCTCTTTTCTTTTTTCCATCATAGGTGTGTCAATAACATTTCTTTGCCATAGGCCATGCCACTTCGAATAAGAACATCAAAATAATATCAATCACAAAATAACTTTATCCTTATGTACTTCATCATTCAGCAAGGCAATAAAATAACTAATTGTTTTGTGTTAATAACTTATTCTGTTTAATATGTCAATAATTTCATATGTCCTTTAGTCAGCAAGCTGATGTATACTGTATTGTATAAACTTCACTTTATTCATGAAGTCCACAAAGCCTCGTTAACAAAGCATCTTGAAATTGCAAATAACATTGGCTCTAAAAGCTCCATCATTATAGGACAAATGTGATGGTGGGTTAGTGAGTTAATGTTCTGTTAGATAATGTTACTTTACTGTTTCATTCAAATTGCATGGACTGACCTATGTAAAAGTCACAAAACTTTAAGAAAGTTTCTTTTTGAATCCCACCTCATGATAAGTTTTCTGTTTTGTTGTTTATAGATTAAGATACAATCCAAATTTAACAGGAGTACTTTCTCATTTTGTTAAAATATAGAAATGTAAACTCATCTCAGCAATGTACTTTATAAATGCTGTATTAGCCTGTAGAGGTTCAGCAAAGGTTAGCATAAAATATGTGAAGAACAAGGATCCAGCATGGCTGTGGCTAGGATGAATTTAACCTCCCTTCAGAAATCAACTGCCAAGCTTTAGGAGTTGATTAGCTGCTGACTTTATCATACTAAACAACTGCTTTATCAATGCCTTGTTAATATGATATATATATATATATATATATATATATATATATATATATATATATATATATATATATATATTTGTGTGTGTGTGTATTTTCCCAAAACGTCGAGTGTTTCCTCCAGGCAAGATACTAAGAATGTCATGTCTGAGAATGGAAGAGGGAAAATTTTAACCCAACCAATTGAGGCTTTAGAACAAAGCTGCTACAGATGAATAAAATATGCGTCATGACAGTCCAAGCTTGCCTCCTCCTGCCATATGACAAACCTGGCTCTCTGTCTCTCGAAACAATGACTAATGTGTCAGTTTATTGCCTGTGATGTCATCCAGCACTCGATATTTTCATGGTTGTGATAAGAGTGGACATGTTCAGAGGAAACACATTAAACATGACTCTCTGGATGAGGTGCCGCAGGTGTGTGTGTGTATGTGTGTGTGTGTGTGTGTGTGTGTGCGTGTGTGTGTGTGTGTGTTTGTCTGCGCATGTGCTTGTGGTTGTGGGTGTGTATGTGCACGCGCGTGTTCGTCACTTGATAAGCATGCAGTCTCATTAGGTCAAATACAGCCTGGAGTGAGCATTAAAACAGGGTGTTTTAATTATTTCTGTATTAAATCAGTGATGAAAGTGTTTGGATTTTAGCTGACACATTTCTAGGCTGCAACATTTAGGTTTTAATAGAATTTGATTGAAGTTATTTCATCAACGCAGCCAAAAGATCTGGGGTGGCCAAAACCATGTGGACATCATGCATTTCAAAGATGAGAATGTGGCTTTCATAATGAGTTTATATCCCTGTTGTCGACAAATGGCGGTTGTCATGTTATTCGATTCAAACACATCTTTTCATTCTTCATGCTGAGTGTGAGCCTGAAAGAGGCTTGGCCACTGTCAAGATGTGGGATCCGATATGTGAGCTAACAGCAATGGAATTTTAAGCTATTTTGATCCGAAGATACACATTAGAACAAATATATGACTTCACAATCTAAATGACTGCTGCCTTATATTTTTTATCTGTTTTGTCTGTATTGCAATTTCCATTAGCAGAATAAAGCTGTTGATGCTTGCTCTTATCATGTTGATGTTTTGGGACTTAACCGCAATTTGTTTGAGGAGTCAGTTGATCAAAAATATATTTGTAATGTCTTTTAAACACGAAATAAGCGTTCACTCAAGTCACGTCAAGTCTGTCCACCTCTTATAGGAAGAACAAAAAAGGCTGGGTCAAAGCACGCTTAGTATATACGTTCATTGTTTCATGTCAAAAGAATAAGAATATTAACCTATTGCAAAACTCCTTTTCTGATCAAGCTCCAGAACAAAAGCTTAATCTTATCTGTACTGAAACTTGACCAGCAGGCCTATCATGCCTTTGTGATGACATACACCAAGTGGAAAAGTACAGACCCCCTCTAGCTCCGAAGCATATTCTATCCTCCACCGCAGCTATCACTCTTCTTTCATGTGGGCAGCCATGGTGACATCACCCCTCGAAAAAAATCTTCCAAGTTGCACTTAGTGGCTCCAATCAAATGGAGGACATCTCACAAAGTTGATCACCAATAAATCCCATGGTGAGAAAGCAACAGGTTTGTTCAACACAATTGGGAAGTGAGGATTTCAGCTGTCAGAAAAAAAAGCAGATTAGCTTGAACATTTATTGTCAAAGATGCCAGTCAAAGAAAGTTACACAACTGAAGGGCTTTCAGATCGAGGATGAGGCCTAAATGTTCAGCAATCAATATGGAAGTTATGCACAGGAATTACAGCTGTGGGGAAGAGGACTTCCAAGGTAAACAACATAAGGAAGGTGTTACAGTAGCCTAATCTGACTCGGTTGGCAGAGGTTAGACACCTGGTTCAAATCTAATCTGACAGTCATTCTGTGAACAAACAACTTTCCAGCCTTTTTAAATGTTTACAGGCTAAAACAGGATCGACTTACATCAGCCTTACAGGTGAAAGACTAGTTGTAACTTTGGTGAGAATACTAAATATACGGTTCCCAAAGAAGCAGTTTTGGATACATGTCCTTAGGAATGACAACAATCTGGGAGATCTATGACTGGAGTTAAACTAAATGTGCATCTTTACTGTCTGCGATCCTGCCCGTACTGAGCTGAAGCCAGAACCCTACTGCTTAGCTTGCCATTGATACATTTTCCAGCTTTAAAAGTGATGTCAGTTATTGCTTGTGCAACTCAAGCAATGTCAGACAATTTGTGATTGAGATCTCAACTTTTAGGAAAGTCAGACTAGTTGCTTCTCAAGGCATGGCATAATTTTCTGTTTGAAGGCTTAAGACGGGGAAGCTCCCTCTAACAAAAGATACATTTGATCTTTGATCTTTGATTAGCGTTTGCTGACAACCAATTGATGGATAAACATCACCCTCATGTCCATTTGTCCATTTTGAAAAAATCATGGCTCATGTTGTTTGACTGTTGTGGTAAAGATCTGGTCAGGCTTTGGCACTAAAAACACACTTTGCAACATAGGTCTTGGGACCGTTGTGAAGGAGCAGTCGTTCTTGGAACCGAACATTCCTGGGTTGATTCCTGGCTCCCCCTAGCCTGTTGAAGTGTCACTGAGCAAGACACTGAACCCCTAACTGCTCCCCTGGTGCTGCTTAGTGGTTGCCTCCAGCCCATTGTTCATCCATGATGGCTTAAATGCAGTGGGCATTGTATGTGTTACTGAACATGACGAATAAAGTGACTTCTATCTTTTAGTGGTTAATTGGTGCTTGACAAAAACGGTTAATTATGAAAATGCTCAAAATAAATTTTGCAGGCTTCGCAAAAGAGAAGCAAACCTGAAATTTGTATGTATTATTTTGCCATTTTGAGTGTTACAAGACTAATTCGATTCACTTCGGTTATAGTGAACACAAGGCAAACATCGGTTACACAGAGGCTATAAAAATTGACATATTTACGAAAACTGTCTTCTTAACAAAACTATCTAGGTAGTTATTTAACAGAACTGACAAGAGTATGAGCTGCTGATCTCATTTTTGGTTAAAACTTTCCTTTTAACCAACATTCAGCATATGATGCTGTGACTGTCACACAGTGCTACTGCACACATAAATTGCACACATCAACAGCCAAAGGGACTGCAAAATGAGGACATGGCGTTTTAAGAGTAGCTAAACCCCTAAACTCCACCCAACCAGCCCTCGATGAACACTACCCAGTCTATGAAGAGTTTATCTCTGATTGTTACTCAAACACAGTAAACCTCTTCCTGAAATGACTTCATGGTGAAACCATTGCTTGAAAAGTGTCATTTAGGAAGATGACTCCAGGGCAACCTCCTTCAAATGTTGCCCTTCTGACTAACTGTTGTTCTATAGCTGAGTGAGACCGCTCTTGTCATGCAATGAGGAAATATTGGACACGGTCTTAAAAGCGTTTCCCATATATACAGTATACAGTGCACATATAGAAGAAGTGTTTAATACTAAAAGAATATTGATTTCAAAATCATTGTGTTTTGAGAACAGGCAAACACAGTATTATACTACACTGATTTTTTCAACAGACTAACTAGCCAAGCCTTTTGACCAGGTATGGTGGTCAGGTCTGAGAGCAGAGGGGCAACAAGTGAGGGTTTTGGATAAGCTTTCACCAGTACAAGCAGATTCTCCTCTCTTCTCCCTGCAAATGATTTCTCTGCTGTCTACCCCAATCCCCAACCCCCCCATCCGCCAGATATATGCATGCTACCTCTGCCATTCCAATCAGTCAGCCCAACATGTGTTTTGTTGAACCCTCGCCACCACCGAGGAATGGTAGGGTCATCATCTGCTTGACTGTTATGTGCCCTCCACACTTGCCATGCCAGCAGCTCCAAGGTTTAAGGAGCCGAGTGACTGGGTGCTCTGTTCCATTCAGCTGTAGCGTATGTGACAACTGCTGCTCTCTGATGGGGAAAGACAAGACTCAGTGCTGAGGAAAGCTTTCTCATTCCTGAGCAGACACAGCTCCCCTGAGCATCTGAAGCCAGTTCTCTCCCTCGACTTCAGCACGTCTTTGGAATTTTTTTTTTTGTCTTACTCATCCTTTTGTCTGACGGAGATTTTTGTAATTGGCCTGGAAAAGAGGGGATTTGAAACTGCCACCAACACTGCGAAGAAGGGGTAGGTAGAGCCATTGCAGATGGATATGTTTTAGCCGAGGATATTACCTCGCAGAAAAGCTTTAAGGAGATCTGACAGAGTCCTTCCTTCAAGATCCATTATTCTTCACCTCTTATCTAGACAGTTCTGCTGTCTCAGTTCAGGGGAGAAGTTTTTACATACAGCTTTACATCCACCCCCTCCAATCTGTCGCTCCTAGCAGAGAAGGAGAGAGAGAGGGAGAAAGAGTGAGAGAGAGAGAGAGAGAGAGAGAGAGAGAGAGAGAGAGAGAGAGAGAGAGCGAGAGAGGGAGATGTGGTGACTTCATCCCTTCTCTTGAACCAACCCTCTTTTCCCCCTCCTTTATTGAGCTCTTTTTTTCAAGACTTTTTTTTTGCAGCAGAGTCAGGCAGCATGCCAGCAGTCTTCATCCTGCTGCGGTCCCTGGTTATCAGGCTCCTCAGTAGCAGGCTTGCAAGCTCAGTGGCACAGATCCTCAGGAGAAGCCTCTCTTCAGGTGCTGCCCACGTTGGTACGGCAGTGCGCTACGTCTGGGACCGCGTTCGATCCCAAGAGTCCAAAGAAGCCGTCCTGGGCTGTGTGCTATGTATTCTCAACATGCACAAGAAGGTGGAGAACTGAGCTCCCCCTACACTCTCTGTTCAACCCTCCACTTGTCTGCTGACCAGAGACTGAGCAGACAGAATTGGTGAGTGAGGGAGTGAACCAAGGGATCTGACAGGATTTTTTCAATGTTCTTTTGGGACTCTAGAATATTTTGTTTTTTATTTGGACACCAGTCATGTCTGAGAGCATTGTAAGGAAGGTACAGCCCTTTACTATTGGGACGAGACTGTCAGTCCCCGCTGTACCAAAATGCCAGGAGTTTCCACAAAGTTATCTGCAGAGCCAGAATCTAGACAACTGCACGTTACAGCATAACCTGAACTCGCTCTACCTCAGTCGGTCCCAGGTTTGTGCTCACGGCCCCAGTCTCGTCTCGCCCATCGTCAAGCCTGTATCCCCTGAGAAATGCTGCCAGGAGGACATGGCAGCTGAGGACCACCTGAACCAGAATGTTGCTCCATCTTCTTCTGTCTCCAGATCCATCAAGAAGATAACAATTTCAGGGTGCAAAGAAAGACTAGAGAAAACGACATGTGTGAGACCAGCACAGCTATCAATTGTAGGCTCCACTTTGGAAAACAACAACAACAACAACAACATCACCAGCACATCTGCATCTGACCTACATCTACCCAGGATGGTTGGAGTCAACTCTGTGGATAAACCCAGCTCTCACTTCAAGGTATATGACCCAGTCAGCTTGTACAAATTTAAAAGTTTAAAAGACACATAATAACATTTTCCTATGAACTGAGGATCACCACTACTTTCAAACCATAAGCTAATTAGATCGTCAATTCTATAAAATGCCAGTTTGGTTTTGTTTTTATAGAATTGTATTTGGATTTTTTCATAAGTATTCCTTTACTTTTAGCATCTTGGTAAATGATGTTGGGTAACCTTCAAAGTTAACTTTCACTTTTCATATCAATATTTGTAAATGTTTATCAGTGAGCTGGATATCATTAATAATTTGTCAATTTTTGTTTATCTTTTTGACTTTTTGGTTTACACATGCATCCCACAGGAATGTTGCCTTTAGATGCCATTCCTGTTTCTTAGTTCACACAGAGCGTTATTAATACTTGGAAGGTAAATAACATTACTTGTTCACAGGTGATTCCCCGTTTGAAACTTTGTGATCTTTATTCAGCAGCTTATCTTTATTTTCACATTTTAGGTTTTACTCAGAAAAGACAAAGGGGAGGACTGTCAGGTCGCTCAGCGACAAGCTAGACTGAAACGGGACGGGGAGAAACTCATCCAGCAGGTAAAATGTTCAGCCAGAGTAGATTTTAAATAATCTTAAATCTAATCGAGTCAACCCCAGAAGAAATCATGTTGTCTGCTAGACAGTAAAAAAAACACACTGGGAAGTTTGAGTTAACTTAAAAGTAAATAAAATTAAAATCCATGTGATCTTGCATATTTAAATATAGCTTTCGTTTAAGTTCAAATTTTTTGTTTTTTGTTTTCTTGATTTGTTATATATTATAGCCATAGCAACACTTTAGGTCTCTAGCCTGCAGGAATGTAGATGGAATCGAGTTGTGAGTCGTGTGTTTTATTCCGCCTTGAACCAGTTATTGCATTATGAATTTGAAAGAACTTGAGGGAGAACGGTTTTTCATTAAAAGCCTGATAAATTTATATGTTGAGCCATTAATTTTCTGTTGTTGGCAATCAACAATTGATATCTGTTACCGGCATAAATCAGCATACATGACATGGGATTGTAGGATATTGTTTAAAGCAGACTGTTGGATTTGGCTTTCTCCTTGTTGAAGTCGTCACTGTGTGTGTGTGTGTGTGAGTGTGTGTGTGTGTGTGTGTGTGTGTGTGTGTGTGTGTGTGTGTGTGTGTGTGTGTCTGTGTGTTAAGACAGCCCCTGCAAAGGCAGGGCTCACTGGAAAACATGAGGTCAGGGAAGATGTTAACAAAAGAAGAGGTTTGCTGAGGTCCTTGTGGAAGCTGGTAATAATAACACAATCACATCGAACCAAAGACTTTCCTCTTTTAGGAATAAAAATAGTCAGCCCTTTTTGGACAGACCTCATTAAAATCACTTTTGAAATGGGTAATCTCTCTGAACCATCCAGGTATGAAACAATTAACTGATATGTTGAGGCCCTTCCAAGATGATGCATTTACATGTAAGGCTGATAGTAAAATGTGCCAGACATTCAAGTATCTTCCCTCATGTGCCCAGATGTTTCCTGGTTGTAGAGCTGCAGGAATGCTTGTCCATTAGGGAAGTTGTGCCAGTCATGTTATCTTGCATTACGCTGTTGACAGAAGATTTTCGGGAAGAGGGTCCTCAAGGTCTGATTTACACCTGTTTTTAATGACTGGGTGGAGAGAAAACCCTGTGATCAATATAAAATTAGTTAGTAGGGCTGGGTCAAGAAATTAATATCATAATATTCCGAAGCCACGATTTGATATCAATACACAGCACAGTGGCATACATCTAATTCTCAACACAAATGAAATGAGTAGCATGTCATCAACATATTGAGTTTACGTTATATGCTATTCAAACTTCTCAATTAATTTGAAGACTAGACATTAATCTGACCTCTGAATGTATAATCTAAATTAGGCAATTTACAGAAACAATATGTGATACCTACTCTAAAACCCTTGTCAGTCATTATGCCATCATCGTGTTGATTTTCAAATATTTGCTCTTTAATTTTAAGTTAATTTCTTGGTATCATAATTCGCTATCTTATTTGTTTAAAAAGTGAGTAAATTCATGGGGAAGTTGATTGATTTTTCTTTGTGAATTAACTGATGAAAAGAAAAAAGATTTTTAGATACTTGGAAATAGATTTTCAATATGAACAAGTTGAAAAAAAACTCAAAACGTTTAACATATAATTTTCAGTTTTCCCAACGGCAATCATCCTGTGGTATTTTGATTTGTAGAGGATAATGTTTTGATTACACTGCGTGCCCAAAATAGCCTTGTTCTTCCGGGTTTGAGCAGATTCTGTTGCCTGAATTACAGGGGGAAGACATTCAAAGGAACAAGAGTCATCTACGTGCAGAGAATGAGGGGTTGATGGCTGTTAGATCGGAGAGTGACTGCCTCACGCACCGTACCTCTCTCTTCAACAAGGAAGTTCTACAGGTAAATGTATTTGAATACATAATTGCCAATATTTTGTCAGATACACTTCAATACTGCTCCTAGAAACACCTTTGCTGGCCACCTGTTCCAAGCTGCTTTCTTTTCATATCAACATCATTATAGAGAACATTCCTGTATAGTACAAAGTGCACAGATTTTACAGGTGATAAGTCTCAAAAAGAGTCACATTCACATCAGAAAAAGTCTAATTTGGCTGTTCATCAGATGTTCAGGTCACACCACCAAGCAACAAGTTACTCTTGACAGTGAAATTTGATGGAGGATGCCTGTTGCGTGACCCTGCGTCTGGAGCAAAATATGTACTTGGTCTTATTTTGTCCCAAGAACTGTATGAGCTGTGTTCAGCTGAGGGGAGAGAAGGAGGGAAAACTGCCACAAGTGAAGCAATTATTTGGGGATGAGATCATTGTTTGGCTCCATCTCTTCTCGCCTATGGCCCGGAGAGACTCAGCCAAGCAGCACAACTGGTTGTTTTATCTCATTGCTGCTTCCACCCTGGAGTACAAGTGAGTTTGGTGGAGCGACATTTTATCCGGAAAACCAACTAGAAGTTTATTTCCAGTAATAAGAAATTAATTTGCGATGTGTCCACAAAAGGAAGCATATGATGTATATATGTGTTAAAAATGGCACTGTAGCACTTTAAATGTTAACAAGCTTAGCAGCCCTTTGCGCCGAGGAGCCTGCCTTCACAGGAAAGAGTTGTTTTTTTTCTTTAACCTTGACAATGTACTGCAAATTGAGAATGTCTGAGAATGTACTTTAAATAGTACAAGCTTTTTTTTTCCATTTTTTTTTCATTTTCTTTTTTCATTCCTAGGGACATGCTTGTTTTACAGGGAATGGGTTGACTGCAATTGCTGTTGATAATTTGTTATTACAGTATTACAGCACATCATAGTGGAAGTTTGTTTTTCAGTGAGGGGCTTTTAAAGGTCCCAAATGTTTTAAGGAAGAGGGGCGAAGCAGGTCAGCACTGGGAAAAACACACCATCTGTCTCCAAGACTGCTCTGCGAAACATCTTGCCTTTCACCATCTCACTTCAGTGATAGAAAAAGTATAGAAACTCACACTTTCGCAGTTGTTGCTGTTCCAGTTTATGGTACTGGGCGGTTAGAAATGTGGCTTAATGGTCGACATTTTATGATGTGTGAAAATGTGCTCCCTTGTCCATATTTTCAGTTAAAATGCTAAAATTATGTCCCTTTGGCCAGCCGTTTTTTCTCAAACTCCCACTGATCGTTAATATAAAATCAAAATCTGTGACACAATCTAAGCAGCATTTATTACCCACCTATTCTTTGAGGTGAGACTAAGGCCCAACTGTACATTCTGATAAACACCCCATTGTTGTGCAGAGAGAGCAGGAAGAAACAAGGGAATCATAGACTTCCTGTATGAGGTCATTATATGCCATGGGAGCTGGTGTGAGGAGATAGGGGCAGGCCTGTTTTGTCAAGCTCTTTTCCTTCTGTTCAACACAGAAATACCTCTGCAGCCACAGGGGGCTTGTAAAGTTAATGCTTCTCTGGGGAGATGTGACATCACGTTTTAATCTGCAGAGTGGAGTTGTTTTGTGGCTAAGTCATGTGTGGTCTTGATTTTTTTATTATTTCAACCAGGGGAGTGATTCTGAAGTCTGTTATTTAATGTCAGTTACATTGTATTCCATTGAAAATAATGTGTTGATCTAACTTCATAATGACCTGTTTTTTTTCTTAACTGTAGTCTGCCATTAAGTAGAGAATAGCAATCCCATGGAAAATAAACTTCTTCCCTTTATTATATATCTAATGAGTCATTAAGGATCAATTTCACAAGTGGAAGGATCAGACTTGATTAATTTAACCAATGAAGCATTGTGACTGGAATGTCGTCCGGACACTTTGCAGTGAACAAGCTAGCTCTCGTTACCAATTTCTGACTTTTTACATTTGGTTCAGGACTTTCAGTCAAAATAAGATTTGCCAGAAAGCCAGCATTGAAAGACAAAGTCATCTTGCATTGGAATCCAGTGTCTGGCACTGGTCAAGAGAAATGTCTGCTCTGAATAACATGACATTGGAGAACAAAGGGCTGTTCTTAATGTTTCTGACAAAAGAAAATTTATGCAAGGGAAGAAACTGTAGCTCCTCTGATCAGAACTGTACTGCTTTTTGCCAACAAAATACCACTTTGTAGAATGTAGGTGTGGGCAGTAAGCAGGGAAAAAAAAACTTGTTGTTGAAAACCATTTGTTTAACATAAGTATATTTCATGCTATTTGCTTAAGTATGGAAAACGACGGGTCAGATACACAACACAAATTGTGGGATGTAATACTCAATAGCTTGACCAATCTTTTACGGAGATACTTGTGAACTTTAATTTATAGTCAGCATCGTAATTTCTCTAAATCAAATTTAATCTCTGGAACATTCTTGAAAAATCTTTTCTCTGAAAAATCTCATTTTATTTCTTGTATTTCCCTATTAAATTCTATTTCATTCTATTTTTAGGTAATTTTGATCATTAAAATCTTGAATCAGGGTGCATTGATATTAGTGAAAGATTGCATAGAAAAAAAAAGGAAAACTCAGATGTCTGGTTGTATACATGAAATTATCTGTCAGACTGAATGAATCAGAAAGCGATTATGCAAAATGATACTTGGGCAATATGTGTTATATATCAATAGTGCCAAGCTCTTGTCACATGTTACATCCCATCAAGCCAGACATTAAGCAACCAGTAGGCTGTGGATGCACTTTCCCTGTAAAAGCTCTGGATATCGCTCTGGTCCCTCTGAAAAAAAAAACAGCAAAAACAAAGGGATTGCAATCATATTTCCCTCTAAAATTTGGATCCAAATGTATTTGTTGCAGTTAAAGGTCAGCCTTTTCTCATGTGAGCACTCAATACTGTTTTGCATCTGCTGTAAAATGGACTGTGAATGTTAATCTCACATTCACCCTGAGCAATTATTCCAAAGTGTATTCATTTTTTACTTAAGAACTCACTGAAAAAACAAATCAGATGTTTGAAGTATCCATTATCAGTCATGAATGGTCGACTCTGGTGCTCAGTGAAATGCACATCTGTTTGCTTATGATGTAGGCTGAGGCATGGATCAAAAGCAAACTGCAAGATCTAAAGGACGGCTGTAAAACTCAGTGCTGCCCCCCGCAGGACTGTGAGGAAGCCTCACTGACGCTTCAAAGGGACCTCAAAGACTTTGAGAACACCCTGATTCAACTCAACCAGGTATTAAACTAACAAAACAGAAAAGAAGTATTACCATGTTAGCAGAGTAGGAACTTCAGCATAAACTGCACCCTAAGTCGAATGTTTATTGCACTGGTAATGGAGATCTGAATTCAATCATTAATCACTGCCAGTGGTGTTAAAAGAGCCTGTCAGATCACATAACACATAACATGGTCTCACAGGCATTTTCAGTCGACCAGAGAGAAAAGCAAGCCCTCAGTGTTCCAGACAGCTCTGTCAGGCCAGTTTATACTTTCTTCCTCAGGCGAAAATGTTTGGAAATGGTACATTGCTGATAATTAACCTCCCTCTGACAACCCAGAAACGCCACATTTTTTCAAGAAATTAATGGCAATTTTCCAGCAGTTGTGGAGACTGCTGGCACATGAGAAATTATGCTGACAAAGTGAATTTGTCAAATGCAGTCAGTGACTTTTGCAAGGTTTTCTGGTTGCTCCATCTACTCAGATCTACACAATGGACAATGCCCTTTTTGTTCCATTCTATTTGAGTAGACGGGCGATCAATTGATCCGCAAACTGAACCCTACTTCGGACCTGGTGAAGAAGCAGCTCACTCAGCTCCGAGAGCAGTGGCAGATTCTGAAGCAGACGGCTGGCGCTCAGACGAGAGCCCTGGGTGGAGCAAAAAATTTACAGGAGTTCAACAAGAAAGTGGACAAGCTAGAGGCATGGATTAAAGAAAAGGTAAAATATGCGCAAGCAGTAGACTTACTCAGAGATTTCAGGATTCCTTGTGCTGTATTAAAAAATATCGATATGATAAAAATCAATATTCAATAATTTTGTAAAGAATTCCTTCTCCTTTTAGCCTTATATATTTATTTTTTGTGTACACTTTTATAGAAGGCTCTGCCCGGCAGCTGCAGGAGTCCACAATCATCTCTCAAAATAATTAATGTTATCACTCAGTTGCTGATGTTGTTAACAGTATGCAACAAAGGCAATTTTGACTCCTAGGATTGTGATTTTGTTGTTCAAAACTCCATAATTGTTGTTATGTTGATGTTGTTTTGACCACACTATATCAAATATGTAATACACAGACAACTCAAATTGGCAATCCCAGCTCTTTTTGTCACACTGTCAGAGGATTGTCTTCCTTATCTTATTTGTCATACTGAATCATCACATCAGATGGTTTTATTAGTTTGAATATTTGGCTTATACTGCTATTTCTGATATTAAATATCATCTGAACCCACCGGAAAATTAAAAATTAAAGTTTCGCAATCCCACCAAAACAGACAAAGTAATCAGGCAGCTCTGATCGCTGATATTCTATATCCTGACAATATGTTGTTTTGAAACTTTAAGCCAGTGTAAAACATCTGGCCGTCATTATCAAAATTCATCCTGTAGGCTTGTGTTTAGTTCTCCTCACAAAGGAGCTGATGAGTGATAATGGAGGATATTGTCTATAAAGAAGCTTTTCCTTGGAGAAATGGTTTTCCCTATTTTCAGAATTTGCCTCCCACATTTCCTGTGTGTGTTAGCAGTGCAATGTTTCTCTCATGCTCTGGCCTTTTTCTGTATAGTGTCTCACATTTGAGCAGAGATAAAACGATATAATCCGGGGACTTGTAAGGAAGAAATATTGGATGTAATCCTATCAAATTGGGGGCATTAAACTTTGACTTTTATGTGTGCCAGCAGGAAGAGGAGCAGTCTCTGGCAAATGTAATGGAGGTGATTGAAGACAAAATGCAGCTGACCAGAAGAATTGTAGATCTGAAACAGGTGAACATTATAAAGTACAAAGTGCAAGAATGGACTGGTAGTGTCTGGATTAAAAAAGAAGCACACGTGCAAAGGCACACGCACCTACATGCACACACGCACATTTTGTAACAAAACCTGCTGTGTGAAAAATATTCATACCTCCATATGTTTATGTTTTTTACTAATAAGTGTCTGGCTGTAAATTGTCTCCCAGGGTGTAAAGCAATGACAGCTAAAGTCATAGTTGGAATGTGTTCCACTTTTTCTCTGCAGGATGAGCAGCTATACAGAAATCTGCATGAGGAGATCAACCATTTGGCCCTAAAACTGGAGAAACAAGGGAAGACGGATGGAAAAAACATCTCCAGCAGAAGGAAAAGCATCAATAAAATGTACACTCTGTCCGTTAAGATGAACTGGTATGATGCATGAGACACTTTTACCCTAAATTGAACTGAACACTGAACTTATTTGTTTTGGTCTCCGCTGTGTGTAGGTGGCTAAAGGTCCAGTCTCATCTCAAGAAATACCACGAAAATCTTCAGCTTGCGCTCGAGGTGTCCTCATTCTACCAGCAGGCTGATAATACATTGTTCGCCATCAATAATATGGTAAAAGTCCAGGGTGGCTTAAAGGGATACCTCAACTTTTGGGAAAATCCACCTATTTGCCATGATTCCTCTAGTAAGATGAGAAACTAGATGCCTTTCTATTTTTTGTGCTCCATTATCGAGTTATAAACCTATCTCCGGCTTCTTAACGTAAAGCGATGAATGGCATTCGATGGAATTAATTTAGGTGCCTTCCTTTGTCAAAAGTCAGCAAATACCCAGTGTGCGCACTGACGAGAAATATATCTATCTTCTCGTCTTACCATAAAGCTCATAGCAAACAGGTACATTTTGTGAAAGGTTGTTTCGGTTTATCCCTTCCATTTTATTTTGTTCTCCAAGATGATTAAGATCAGTGTCTGACATTAGAATTCCGTCTCTATCGTTCAGAGCAAAAGCCTATGTGCCTCACAAAACTTGGACCTCTTGGGAGAAAGGGAAATACGAGACATTGCCAGTCAAATCATGGTAGGAAATATAATTTTCAGTACAAGGGGTGCATGCACTCAGATTCTGAAAGGGTGTTGCTGAAGCCTTCTTTACCGAACCAAAAGGTGTGTGTGTGTGTGTGTGTGTGTGTGTGTGTGTGTGTGTGTGTGTGTGTGTGTGTGTGTGTGTGTGGCAGATGTTGGATGTGAGTGTGTCCCAGCTATCTAATCTTCATCCGGGCCTGGCTGCTGGTGTGAAACAGAAACAGAGTGATGTGAAGGACAGTTGGGCACTTCTTCAGTCAGTTCTCAGGTAAGAAAGAAGCCCAAGAGCACCACAGACAACTCTGGTGGCCCACTACATACAAGCACCATTTCAGTCAGTAATTGGTGCATTAAAGGTTTCCAGTGAGCTGGAACTGTATTTGTCTGTTATTCCTCTCTTGGTGTCCCACCCTGGTGAAACCTAGAGGACATTTTCCAGCTGAAATCAAGTTTTGTATAAAGTTTCTTCAGTCTTGATTAGCCTTGTGCAATATGGCTTTGAGTCCATGAATAATTATAAGCAAAGCAAAAGGAATTTCTGTCTGAATGTCTGGAAACAGACTACGACACAGCATCATTCAACACCCACTTTAATTAATAATTTTCACTTTTCTGCCCCTGCATTGGAATCTTACTATGTGTCTGATGAACATAGAATGAAAAATGTATTGGCTTATTTAACTAAGCACTGGAATCTGGGTTGTTCTCTTCTCACTCTTTAAAACCCTTCAGTCTCTTGGTATAATTGCTAAATTAAATACAAGACTTTAAACCATTGCAATGACAACAAGAATATTTGGTATTTTTTATGGCATTTGAAAAACAAATTAATGTTAGTTACTTTTATAGTCTACGATTGTGATCCAGACTTTAACACCATATGTCTTTCTAAAGCTTCCTTGCTTCTGATCAGTTGTCATAGTACATTTTTAACAATTTGCAACAAATGTCAGACTGGGCCTCATGCCTGAGGTAAGAGGAGGCAAAGTAAGGGAATCCTCTTGTTTCCATGAGGTGCATATTTTAGGGTTTTTCATAAAAACATTAAGATAACAGTAAAAAGAAATGTAGCAAATCAATGATTTAGTTGTATGATGGAGAAATCCACTAGACATGCCAAGAAATTATCATGAGAAGAAAAAAAGAAAAATTATTTTGAAGCCTCCACAAGATAAACAGATTTCTTTTGTCAGAAAAACATAAATGTGTTGAGTACTTACTAATGCATACCATTGTGACTCTGTGCGCACTGTTATTTCTGAATATTTCTCAGGCTGAAAGAGCACCATGTTAATTGACTATGTTTAGTTCCAAATATTCCATAATGTCATCCATCTTATCAGCTGCATTTCATGGTTATTTAAACCCAATAAAACAAACTGGTAGAAAATTGCCGTTCTATAATTGGACTTCTTCTTGGCCTCCTAAAGTCCGGCCATCAGCTAAACAGTAACCTCCCCCACTTGTCTGTAGGAGTGACAGGACCACACTCTCTCCCTCTGGCTCAACATTCACCAGGGAAGATGCTGACCCCCTGACACCACCACAATACAACATGGGAACAGAGACACAAAGGATCATGGGAAAGGACGTGAAAGAGGGCCAAAATCGTCTCAAAGGCATGGCGGTAAATAGCTTTGGTATTATGTTCTTTTTCTAGTGTCACCACTCTGTGGCTCTTGACTTGAAGACGAAGACATCATGACTGGCAAAAGTTGTGCTCAGCCTCCTCAGGTCCTATGGCATCTGCAGCTGCACAAAGTGACGCACTTTTGTCCTTTAGTTGGAAACTGCCCGACTTACAATTTGAGAAGGTTTTTCCTAAATAACAGTATTTTTGGAGTCAGTGGCTTTGTCTTGGCACCCAATATACCGCTGGTTTTCTTCCCTGCTAGCTGGTTAGTTACATTTTACATCATGCAGTGTCTCAGTCATTCGGTAGTCCTGGATGGTCTTTTGAGGCTAAGATCCAGAGACTGATTTTTTTTTCTGCAATCTTACTCTATCTTCTTCGAAGAACCTCTGTCTGAGGATATTGCCCTGAATGAGTCTCAGGAGCAGAATTTTTCATAGGTGTTATTTACCTTGGCAAAGGACTTCCATAAATTTCCATGAAAATGTTGAGTTGTGACTGCTCAATATTGCTGAATGGTGGGCCAGAGCAAATATGTGTTTCTCTCCAACTCAAAATCCTAATAGTTTTCATATCCTTTCAATTTATGTTAGAATAATAGCCTGTCTTTCAACCTCTCTTACAAAAGTGCAGTCATTGGATTAATGCTATTAAAAAAAAACATGGCAGGTCAGTCCAGGGTGAGTGGACAATCCACAGAGTATTTGGATTCTTCATATACGACATTCTTCATCTTAGAAATTCATTATTCAACACATATGAGCTTCTATTGATGCCGGTCCCCGTAAATCCACAAGGGATAACTGCTAAGTTTTCGCAGAAGAGGTATCTATAAACCGCAATTTTCATTTATAGTTGGTAATTTTAGTAATTAAATTAAATGTTTTTATCGAGTTCCGAGTAAATGCACAGTGGCTATGTATTCACAGGATCTCATAATGCAGTGTTCCTCTCTCTTTGCTCTGTTGAGCCTTCAGCCTATCTTAGCTCCAGTAAGAAAAAGGCCCAGAGGCCTCAAAAGTGAAACTACACTCTTTTCCATTCTCCCCTCTTTTCTGGTTTAATGTATTTCTCTGCTCTTATTTGTAGGCCGCTAATGGATTTGGGGCTTCGCCTCCAAAGACCACAAAAGCCACTGTGTCTAGTTGTTTCTCTCAACAGGCACAGCTCACTCAAGCTCCTGCAGCGGGCATTTGACATTATTTCAGAGGGAGCTTCTGTGGGAGCACCTTTCGTTATTCCTCGTGGGAGAATTAATAAGACAGTCTGAATAAAATCCTGCCGCCCAGTGGCTCAGGTCACTGCCAGGCACAATGACCAGTCAAACAGTAAAAGTAATTTGCCACATACCTTTCCAGCACTTCAGCTCGGGCCCTTGAGTGTACTGAATCGATTACAGTATTTCTGGGGGTGCCAAATGCTGCAGCACAGGTCTGAGGGCTGGCAATGACACTTCTATATTTGCGTTTGTGCTAGCAGACAGCACTTTTAACATGTTTGTGACATAAGCACTTACTTCCTCTACATTTCTAGTCCTCTAATGCAGTTGAAGATTTCATGGCTGCGTGATGTGTTTATACAGAATAATCTATATGTATGTGTTTGTGATCTGGCTGTAGTGGAGCCAGTGTTAGCAGTAGTATGGCCTCTAGTTGCTGGAACTAAACATAGTTGTCATTTGTTTCTCTGGTTAATTGTAGCCAGATGCTGGGGCTGCAGACCAGATGGGCCCCGTGCAAAGTGATAGTTCTTGGCTGACATCACTTTTTAGGACATTGCAGGGAGACACAAAAGAGAAGAAGGCGCAGTGTAAAACATAGAAGAATCAACACTATCAGACAGAGGAAACTATGATGAAGTAGTAGTTGTTTGGATGAAGCATGCAGAAATACTTCGAAAAAGAAAATGATTCTTTAAAATCTAACGTCTTGTACAGATGAGCACTATTGTTTTTCATTATAGGTTTTGACAGAGCACAGTCTTGTAGGATTTGTTTAAACTTTGAAGGGAAGACAGAAGTGAATATCAAAAGAGTCTGTCAGGGATGGTTCTCCACTCTGTCAAATGAATCAAAGTGGTTAGTTATGCAATTTAGCTAAACAACAGGCTGATCATGTGCCTCTATGAAACTCAAGCTCAACCTATAAAAAGGCTAGTAAATAATGCAAGATCCCTTCTATAAACTATGTCTCTCATAATTTTGGCGATACTTCTCTGGTTCTCTGACTCATTTCTTCTACAGGGCTAGTCAGAAAATAACATGGTTATGGTCAATAAAATCCTATCATTAATGGCTGTGTTATGCTTTTTGGTTGTTGTGTAATTCAGCATTTCAGTATTTTCAAAGTCAACACTGAGGTATATCTGTTTTGTTAATTGTTACAGGAAAATCATGGCGATTTCAATAGGAATATATAAAATTCTATTTTGCATGGAACAATCAACAAAAGAAGTTCTGTGTTCTTTCACAGTAAGACTGTGACATGTAAGCACTAAGGTATGCCTCATCAAAAATGTACACTTTGCTAAGGCCAGCCAGATTCATCAGGTAAGATGAGAGAAAACACAGGTACACATTAACATGATCTAATATATTTCAAAGAAAAGAGCCATGCAGACAAGAAAATCAACATTTAAATTGAAAACATCTCTGCTGGTGGGATCCTGGTGTCACAGCACAAGACTGACAATTATGATATTGTAAAGCTCTGATGACTGAAAATGTAAAATGCATTTTCATTTTGATACTCATTTACCAAATATTCAATTGAAGTGCATTATCTCTGGCCAAGTTGACTGAAATGTTTATTCCATGTCATGAGAAGTTGTTTTTCTTGCTTATTGTGTTTTTGGGAGTTATTCTAAAGCAGCTTTTGGTCACATCCTGTAAATGTGCCGCATTGGTGGTAACCCTGCACCCAAATCGTAGCAAAAATGGTGGGCCCTACAGGGTCAATAGAAAAATGATGGATGTGGGGGGCTAGGTATCCTTCCCGCACAGTCACATTATCTAAGTGGTAGAAATCACCACAGGGATGCCAATAACCGTCAGGCTTTGGGACCATGTGCAGAGGCAAGGCCCATAAGCTTTTGGGACAACAAGCAATTCTGAGCTATTCCATTGCGACAAACTCTTCCTTACCTTTCTCTAGTTTGGTGGCAACAGGACTGCTGGGTCATGAAAATATGACAGGGCCAACTGATGAGATGCTTAGCAGTGGTAGCATAAAAGGCAGGAACAAACAGGGCTGGAAAAAAAAAGGGAGCAACTGTCGGTACACGTCCCCACTGGCAAGCTTGTTAGCTAGGCCAATTGACCCTATGGGCCTAACTGCACAGGTTTGAGACTGAGAAGAGACTGCATTACGAGGCAACGGTAAATAAAAAAAAATCTTCACCAGTTATTGATATGGTGACAGTAGCCATGGCAAAGTCTGATCCCAATTCAAAGCACACTGTCACAAACCTGATGCGGAAAGTTTGATCAGGGGTCCAATTAGCTGCATCCAGTGTAGGACCATGACTGTCAATCAAGCCGTTCTTAAACAGTAGCTGTAAGTACATTCTTCGTTCATCCACCAGCAGAATCATCTGTGTTGCCAATGTCCACAGCTGCTACTGAGCACAAGCACTGGCATTTCCCTTTTCCAAGAAAATGCAAGAGTGCATGCAGCGTCGGACTTTGCCGCCAGAACAGTGGTAGCAGAAACACAGTCTGTAGTCACTGCTTTAGACAAACAGAAACAGCAGCCACAGCGCAGGTTTCACACCCATACTGTGGAAACTGGGCCCCCCATGGCAACAAGTTTGTGCTGTGCACAGGTGGAATGTCTGCAATGTCTTGTTGGCTTCCTTCCCCGACCATCAGTTGTCTTTAGTACAGAAAGATGGTTCGTGGAGGAGGAATCTAGCACTGTGACCTCATGGTATTATCTAGTGTCGTCCACCGTGATCCTACTTAAGTTGAACTGTGCCTCAATTCATGCTGCCAAAATTCCAGCAATTTGACTGTGGCCACAAAAAGTCGGCCACAGGGGAAACTTGGTGAAACCTGTGTGGCTTACATGAGCTCAGCACTAAGTGACATCGTCAAACATCATTCACTATTGTGGAAGTCGTAAGAATAAGATGTGATGCGCAGTATTTAGTCTGGCTATAATTCAAGCACTTCCAACCAAAAATATAACAGACACACATCAAACCATGAACATCCTAATAGTGTGAAGGCCCCAAGAAAAAATAGCCTGTGACAGCCTACAATCTGATATCTAAAATAAAGAAAGGAAAAAAGTGAATCAGATATTTATCTTAAAAATGATGTCTTGTTACTTTTTTGCCAAAGGAATGCATCCTGCTTTTATAGAAGTATATCTCTGTTCAAGGGACTCCAATTCCTGAATCGTTCACAGGAGTCCCTACTCCAGAGTTGCTTGGCAAACCTTTCAGGTACTCTGGTTGCAAAAGAGGCCAAGCAGCTGCTATAATATATTACTGCACATTGTCACGGTGTATAGCTCTGCCATCAAGCTTATTGAAACACCAAACATAGTTGGAGAGAAATCATGGAGACAACCTCCGAGTAGCAGCTATTAGATGACAATTGAAGATAGGGGATTTTAAAAGAGGGGCTTTTGCTCTGTTAGTCAACGGAGCAGTAGAGCATATGTTGGCAACCTCATTTTGTTTATTCAAGCAATTACAATTTATGTGAACTTCTCTTGGCTTTTCTAGTAACACGGGCCTATTTGTAGTCCTGTCCAGTTGATTTTCACCAGCAGTAACTAACCTTTTCAAGTAACTATGCTTTGTGGCATTCACAGAAGTTACTTTAGTCTCCACTGGGAAGCTGACCATATTGGCATCCAGCAGTTTTGGGATTTTCCAACCAACTTTTATTCTTTTGTCTGCAGAGCAACTTTGAATGTGGCAGTGGTAACCAAAGTCCAGCACTTCAATCTGTGAACCACACCCCTTCACCCATGGGAGACGGCCCTGCCTGTGCAAATGATGTCATTGTAAGACATCAAATAAAGGGGGAAAGGTGACATTTTATCCTGGTGTATTCATTTCTCTCTCTCTCTCTCTCTCTTGTTCTCTGTGACTTACATAATGAGGGTTTTTTCATGTAAGTCATAATTTTGAGTTGCGTGTCTGTGTTTTCTGTGAAGTAGGAAGGCTAGAGTCGAGCCCAAGCTGGCCGCTGCCCCAAGGGGCCACCCACAGCTGCACATACAGCTCCAGAAGTTCACCGTGTCTGCTGACAAGGTGACTCGAACCTCCCAAACAGGCATTGCCTTTTACACTAGTAATCACTTTTCAAAACACTCTGTAAGATATTATAAAGAAAAATAAGATGGATTTTATGTAATTTCATGGCATTCATTAACTGCCAAGTGAGCAATGAACTCCTTTCTTGTAAACAGCCCACAGACGTTATGTCACTTTTTACCATGAAATATATTGTCATATTTCCAAAGGTGATGCTGTGAACTGACTTGCTGCTTATAGTTTTGTTGTTCTGTATTTTTTTAACATACTCACATACATGTATTTTTAAACATAACTTGTACTATAAAAGCCAGAATAAGAAACATTACCTGATACCTGCAGTTCAAATAAATGCCATTTTTCTTGTTCTATGACCACCTATACCTATTTTCTGATTTTTCTTTTTTCCATAACCTTTTTTTCCCTGCTTCCACCGTGCCCCTCTATATCTCAGACTCTGTCCTGGCTGAAAGACAATGTGTCACTGGCCACCCAGGTATGTTCAATAGCCAGTAGTGAAGGGTTTGAGTCAGCCAGGAGGTGCCAACATGCCCTGGAACAAGACATCCTCACAAACAGAGCCAGGATAGAGGTGGTTAAAACGGTGAGCTGAGATCATCCTGTCACTTTCTGGTTTCTTGCAACACCCAGTGTAGGATAAATGACTTTAATAAAGATTCTCAAGACAGGGCATCCCGACAAGTCTCGTTTAATCAAATTCTCAGCGGAAATTTAATCTATGGCAGTGACTGTTTCCCAAAAACCATGATTAGGCTAACATTATGCATCACAAAAGAGCTATTATCACCCAAAGCGCTCATCACTTTTATGCTCCATCTTTAGGAGGGCCATGGGTTGGTCCGTGCACAGCACCCAGGCAGTGCCAAGATAGAGGAGTTCCTCTGCCAGCTGGAAGTGCTGTGGGAGGAGCTACGGAGGAGGCACCAGAGGAATGCTGTGTATCTGCAGGCCTCAGAAGAGCTCGGATTGAGGGTAAGAATTTTAAGATATCTCACTATCAGATCAGCATTCCTCTGGACTCATATTGGAGTAAGTCAATTACCTCTGAATTTCATCTGGGAAAATTTATGGTGAGGACTGAGCCAGGACTACTTTTCCTGATGGGGAAAGATGTATTCATGAACTATGCACATATAACTCCCATCCCCTTCTGTCACCATGTTTAAAGGCTCATTCACAATTAATTCATACAATTTCAAATGAAGCCTTCTTCACTCAGTCATCATAGTCCTCAGCAATTTTCTACCATTTGATTAAAGAGGGAAATCAATGAATTTATCAGGACTGAGATGTCTGTCAAAGAATGCTGTGGTTTCATTAGACTTAGTAGTTCACCCATTACTTTATTGTTCGTACCTTTCAGTACTGTTTTCAAAAATAATTCCAATGGGAAAAAAAGCAAAAATACAAACAAACTCAAGAGCATAAGATCAATGTGCACTCAGCCAGAAGCTCTGTTTCTATACTGTAAAGGTTGTGAAAGTGCTCCAGGCCCTCAGCAGCCTGGAGTCATGGCTGGAATCTGTGGAGCTTTCTATGAAGGAGTCCTTGCTCGTTGGTGACCCTGAAACAATGACGATGGCTGAGAGAGAGAGCTGTCTGCTGGAGAAAGAGGTAGCTGGACGTCGTCTGGAGCTTCGTGCTATGAGGCAGGAGGTGGACCGCCTCCACAGCCACAGTCACCCACACACACAGGGTCTGCCAGCGCGTATGGAAGAGGTGGAAAGAAAGTGAGTTTTTCATAGAAAGACATCTTTCATAATGGAATACTCCTGTTGGGGATTTTAACAATCACACTACCCTGATGGCTCAGCTTGTCGTTGTGGTTAGGAAATGAAGAATTTTGTCACTTTGTTTTCAAAAGGTCATTGGTTTGCACATGGCTTTTTTTTTTAATAAATAGAATTATTTTTTTTTAAAGGAAAATAAACTTGACCTATAAAGTACAACAAACCTTCTCCAAGGATCTTATATACTTTCTTTCCTAAAATGTCATCTTTTTTGTAGGGTTCAGCTTATTCATTTGTTATTCAAACAGCACCAAGTGAGCTTGATGCGGCCTATGCCCATAAACATATGGTCTGACTCTAAAGGATTCAAAGCTAAAAGTTTAAAAAAATCTATCAAAAACTGAAGAAGTGGAAATGGCTGAGTTGAAGTGTTTCCAGGGTGGGATGTTTGATGGAGTGGGAATGAATGCTTTAGCCTTCTGAGTAACCATCAGTGCAGGTAGAGGCAGCTGTAAGACAGCCAAACTGATGTCATTATTTAACACTTCATGCAATCAAGGCTCATTTATTCTGTAAAAAATATCCTTTAAATTCATCGTGTTGAGTGTCAACTGTACTCTCGAGCTCTGAAGTATAGAATCTGTTTATGTGACACCTGAAATATGATAAAATAAATAGCCCACAAGCATGGCACAGTACTCTGTACTCACCATGCAATAGCAGCCTGTCTGATGTGGTTCTACTGGAGGATGCCATCCAGATGTGGTTGACAGCTGAATTCTCGTTGTCAGTTAAACTATTCCATTTGTCACAGGTACCACCGTGTCTTAAGTGCTCTGACCCAGCAAAGCTCAGAGCTGCAGGACACACGAATGCTGACAGAATTCTTGGAGCGTGTGGAGTTGGAGGAGAGTCAGGAGCTCAGTAGTAGTCAATACAGCTCAGGCCAGGTGAGACACATTAGTACTGAGAGACTCCATTAAAAACACATTTTCATTTTGGGTTGCAGCCATTAAAAAGAAAAAAGAAAAAAACACACACACACACACACAACTTGAAATTGCTCATATTTGTGCTGATTTTCTGATGTGATGGGCATCTGCTGAAAGTAGCTATGGAAAACCCAATAATAGAACCCGACTTTGTAATTTTAAATAAAACATGCAGAAATGGGCATAAAGCACAAATAGTCATGCAAGTAGTTTATGCTTTTATTGACAGAGCACGACAAATGATAACTTTTTTTTAAAGCAACAGGAACCTGGTGTAGGAAAGGGCTGTTTTAGAGCGTGATAGAGAGTGATGCATTTTCTGTTATCAGTTATTCAGACAAATCCTCAACAACTCTCTCCATCCCAAAGCAGACGCTGCATAATGAGATTTCCTCAACTTCAGCCTTGTTTGGACTTCAAAGCAGGGGTGAAGGTGAGCCCCTAATGGAAAGCATGGGTGACCCTGTGGAGGAACTACGTGAGGCCGTGGAGATGCTCAATGACACAGTCAGAGAAAGAGGCCGTTCACAGAACCATGAACAGACTATTCAGGAGCTCCTGAGCAAGGTAACAAGATATGTTTGCATTTAACTTCAACATTCCTATATATCCTGTAGAACCTAGAAAAAAAGAAAAATATCCTGCTGAAAGTTGTCAAAATGAATAATAAAATAATTAAGTTATTTGATGGATAATTGATGCCCTCATAGCGCTGTAAGTTATAGATAGGTTATTTGGAAAATGATTTAAAGGTCTTGATTTCTGGTCAGTAAATAAATGATAAAACCACATTTGAACCCTGACATTAAATTATTTTAACCAACCGCCTCCTTTGTACATAATTATTTGTTTTTGCTAAGTGAGCCACTGTAGCACTTTCTCTGATGGATTTACTGCAATATTGAGTATTGAAGTTTTAAATGTAATTGGGACAGTGTAAAAACATTCTGTGAATAACATAAATTACAGTGGATACTTAGATACATACGTACTTAGATACTGTATTTTAAATAGTAACATATTTTTACTTTCACCCCGTAGAGCCCAGACAAAGAAATATTTTTCTACATCTGGGTTCTACGGGGTTAAATACTTAATTAATTAATACAATTATCACGAGACAATTGGAAAAAAAAATAGTGGACAGCCACAGGCCTCATACAGACACCATTACAGAGAGGTTGGGATTTCTGTGAAACCCAAATAATCAATGATAATATCCTGAATGATCTTCTTTAAGTCTCCTAGTGTTTTGGGGTTGTTGTTTTTCGGGAAGAATCGCACCAATAATGCGCTGTAATCATGGCTAGATCATGTTTTGTGGCTGAATGTTCTACAAAAAAGAAACAAATGAGCCTCTTCTGCTTGTATTGGTGTTTTTATTGATTTGCTCAGGGGAAAAAAAAGATGTGTACAGATTTGTAATGTGGCTCTCAGTAGAAAATTAAACACAATTTGAATAATAATGACCTAAAGGAATTCCATAAGTACTAATGAAGACTTTGCATGACTCCAGAATGCAAGGCTGGCTGTGTATGTGGAGAACTGTCTGTCCTGCTGCAAGGAACTCAGCCTGGACATTTTGGAGAAGGAGACAAATATGGCTGTTCAATGTGAGCCAGACCGCTGTGGCCTGGAGGCTCTGCAGGAGAAGCAGGACCACCTGGAGGTGAAAGGAAGATGCCAGCCCCTGTTGTGATTGTGGTGTAAACATTTAAAATGATTCACTGCCGTTGGTTTGATTCAATATGTCTTTCATTTGGCTTTTTGATTATAGTGCTCAGCATAATGCCATGAAAAAGGGGAAGCCCCCACTGCCATGCCACGCCAATGCTTTCCCACCCATCCACAGCACATTGTTCCACAGTCTGTTTCCTGTTGTGCCAGATATTCACACATTTAAAAAGAGGCCAACACATTTGCTTTGTGCTATGATTTATTTCTTATACAAATGCCACTCAAAGAGCGTGCAAATGTTTATCGTTCACACAAGGTATTTATGAGCCAGTGTTCTACTGGCTCTCAGGAGTATGTTTGAGAGTAAATCTCATTGGGTGTTTAAACACCGGGAACATGTGAGGTTGGTAATGGTAAAAATCTGTGTGAGTAATTTCAGGTAGTTCTATGTTTATCTCACACAATCTCATACACACCCACAGACGTCTTGAGTTGATACCACTGAAGGTTAGAAATGACCTAAACTAACAAACTAAAATAAGTTTGCCGTCAGGAGACAGGCATCCACTTATAGTCTCAATGTAGCTGACAAACGTTATGAGGAACTGCTGTAAGTGAACCCTTAACACAAGTAATTACTGCCTTGTCAAAAGGATAAAAAGTAGTCTAGATTGCTACCTTACCATGCCATGGCAGACCATATGCAGACCATATGGGTGCCTCGCAAAATAATATGCATAAAGCTATGAGGATGAGGTCATAGGCATAGATAAATTTGGTGCGGGGTGTCTGAGCAGTAAGGAGGATGATGAGAGATGATGGAATTTTATTGTGATTCTCCACAGATTGACTATGATGTCATCAGGGAGGAGTTAAAGAAGATGGAGAACCAGGCATCCTTGTTGAAAGAACTGTGCCCAGAGAGAGTGCTTATACTTGAGGCCAAGATCCAAGCAACGCTGCAGTCATGGACTGAGTTGGAGAATACTGTGAAGAAGAACAGACTGCAACTGCATGAGTTTGTTCAACTCCAAGACTTCTTCAGGAGCTACCTTGCCATGATGTAAGCAGGGCAAGGGGCATTATAAACCCTTCCTGGGCGAGGTGTTAATTCATAATCCACTTTGTCCAAATATCTGTAAAGAACAGGATGTTCTTGATGTTAGACAAAGGCCGCTTGTGAAATATATAATTTAAGATGTGCAGAGGAGGACAGTGCAGGTTTCCTTTCCTGAGTGTGACAGATGAATATCTATCGTGTGTGAGAGAGATGAAGACAGAGTGAGAGAGAAAGAGAGAGAGAGAAAGACAGAGAGCGAGAGAGAGAGAGAGTGAGACAGAGAGAACAGGGTCTGGTCATTTTCAGGCTCGATGAATGCATGACATCTCTCACAGACCTGCTCCTTGTCTCCTGCACCTCCTCTCACCCCACCCCCGCTCTTCTGGTTAGATCGTGGACAGAAGACACCAGGTCAAGCATTTTCTCAGATACAGCCCTACTAATTGGGAAAGATGGGCAGAGACCACTGGCTGCTGAGCTTGACACGCAGATTGAGAGGAGGTTTGATGAGTTTGATGAGCTGGCTGCCACAGGAAGAAACATTTTAGACAAAGAACATCACCTCAATCAAATGGTGAGCAGCACTTCAGCCATTGGATTCCATATATAATCCCTGAGATTATAATTAAACTGACCCTGGTTGATGATTGCAGCTAAGAGAGCGCATGGAGGAGCTAAGAAGTATGCTTGGGTGGATTTTAGTGCACTGGAGAGCAAAGAAACAGCAGTGGGTTCACAAGAAATATGGGCAGGACCCTTCACAAGATAACATTTACTCTGAAGCCACAATGTGCTCCCTATTGCCAGAGGTAAATATTAAAAAACATGTGTTTGTTGGAAAAAAACTTGAACATGAAAATTAGTCTCCACAAATGTACATCCACCACTTTATTAATTTGTCTGATTACAGTGTTTATTATTGCTAAAGATGAAGTAGTTTCACTGGAGGATTGTGGTATCTGTATCTTCTCAATTTAGCTGAAAAGCACTCACAAAACATGGCTCGAAACCTTCAAATGAGAAAAGTACAACAGTAAAGTTGTGGTGCTTGTGAAGATAATCATACCATACGTTTTCCTGCTACAGTGCAGCTTGACAACGGATCAAAACACAGTGAGGTGGCACAGAGAGTTACCATTGTGAATTGTTCTCTGCTTGGCATCTTATAGAGTACAGCTCCTGATGGAGAGTCTTACCAGTCCCGTCAGTCTTCAGTTGTCACATCAGATGACAGCAAATCAAAAGCAGAGGGAGACAGCCAGTTCTCAGATCTGCTGCCCGGGGCAGCTGAACAGCAGGATGAGAAACAGACAGAAGATGGCTATGAGGTCATGAACAGCGCTGGATCACAATACTTTGAGGGCGCATCCTCAGAGTCACCAAAACCTTCTGTAATGGTTCTTAAAGAGCCTTGCAGTCCATCTTTAGGGGGCACAGTCAACCTCATTCTCAGCTTTGGCAACAAAGGTGACAGCCAGGTTCAGGTGGTTGACCTGCCTGCCAAAATAGAGGAGGTTGAGGAAGATACCCCTGGACCAGTCCACAGGGTGAGAATACACACATTTCAACATTTCACATCTCATGAATGGCTCCATTGTTTTTCTCCTTTCCTACAGCATAAATATTTGTTACCTTTTCTGAAGGACATCACAGTGACACGTGGTGTTATTTCTTATAATGTCACTGCATGGGCTCTCCCTCCCATCTATCGGTCTATCTGCTGCTGTGCCTCATTTCCTGCATCTACTTTGGCCTTCACACCTTCCTTTCCCCCCCTTCTTTTCCTCAGCTCACTCTCCCAGCCCGTAAAAACTTTTGGAAGCGGTGCCAGGGGCTTTTGGAAAATACTTTGGGTAGTTTAAAGCGAAAGCGAAAGATTTATCGGCAGAGTGCACACGAGGTAAATTGTGCGGTGTGAAGTGACTATGCATGCTGCGGCAGAAAGTGTCCTGCATGTTGTGTGTAGGTCTTCAGTGGAGAAAAGCATGCTCTACTAAACTTTGTGACAAGGTGACAATGGCCTGCAGCTTTTTCAAGCTGTCATATCTGGTACAAGAAGGTATATTGAATGTCTAAAAACAGATTGATGCATTTAGAGTAAATATAACAGTAAAATGACATCCTGATGAACATCATATATCAAATAATCAAATATAACATTTTTAAATGAAATATCACGGGTGTCATACTCTTTATTCATCATATAATGTTTTTCTTTGAAAAAGAATGGATGCTGTTTTTTAACAATTATTATTCCGCATTTTGAAATGCAAGCAAATATGCAAATATAAGGCTTGATTACCTATATTCGTTTAAGTATGAAAAAACAACATCATGGCACTTCCTAATTTCAAACTATTCGTGTAGACAATAAGTTTACTTAGAAAGTGCTATCGTTTGAAAAAAGGCAAATTGTCCATGTTATACAAAAAGTATAAAACAGAGAGTGAAAATTGCTGCTGTGAGGATAAGCAACACCTTTTCTTGGAGCGTGCTGTCATTCTCTGAACATTCTTTCAAACAACTGCTATTTTTATATTGTGATCTGTTCAAGCCTTCATTGAATTCTACCTCCCACCAGCACCAAGATTTGATAAAATTGGTTTGCTAGTTTTAGCATAGATTTGGTAAACATCATGTAAGTTGTATCAAGTTCAAAGACAGAAAATAATAATAATTTCAAAAAAAGGTTTTTAAAGATGGTTCATGTACAGAAGGAACACAATTTGGGATATGAGACATAATCTAAGTGATAGAATTACTTTTTCAGCAAATTTTCAATTCCTGTATTCCAAAGTTATTGAAGTGACCAACAAAGGGATGGCATGGCGCAGGGGCTTAGAGAGGTCGTCCCTCGACCCGAACATTCCTGGTTCGATTGTTGGTTCCTCCTGGCCTGTCTAGGTGTTGTTGAGAAAGACACTGAACCCCTAACTGCTCCCCTGGCGCTGTTCCTTAGCTACCTTCTGCTCATGGTGCGTCCATGATGGGTTAAATGCAGTGGTCAAACTTTGCTGATGTTGTGCTCTATGTATAACTGTATATGACAATGAAGGAATTTCTTTCTTCCTTCTAAAAAATAAACACACATATTTTTTAATGTTACTAATTTTGCTATCTTGTATGTAAATGTGGCCGATTTTTTTAATTTAATTAATCAGATCAGTTGTGATAAGAGTCTTATCAGAGGCATTTGCTCCTCCTTTTGCCTTTTTCAATCCAGATTTTTTCAGAAGCTTTGACACAAATATTGGGAACTAAAGTAACTCGTTTGCGGCACAGCTGAGTTCTAAAATGGCTCCTAGCAGGAGTGGAGCCCAAATAAGATTTTATACACAGCCAATCATAGGGAACTGGTGGTGAACTTTCAAAAAATGCCCCAGACTGCACACCATGATTTATTGTCTGGGGCTTCCACAGAAACCAGAGATTAGTCACAGAGTTGAAAGGTCAACCCATTACAGCTGTGTATGACGGCATGAACAGCTACATATGATTTTCATTACGCCTTTCAGGTTTGCAATTGCAGTCTTGTTCTTTTGACCTCCCATCTACTTTTGTTTCTTTTAATGTAATTTTATGCATGATTGAATTAGGATTTTACATTATTGAATCTATGGCGTTTTAGAACCACCCATCTGCCGGTCACACAGGAAAAACAAAACAAGGGGGTATTTTTCCTTGTATTTTATATGTTTTACTTCCTTTCATATCCTGTTTCATTTGTAACACATAAAACCGCTCTTCTCTCAGACTGCAAGGCTTCAAATGGATGCATGCATGTCGGCCCAGGTGTTTTCAGTGGAGCCCTTACAGCTCTAGTCAAATAAAGTTCCTCACATATCTGATGTTTTTTTCTGATTTTGTTATAGGTAAGTACCTACCTGCATGTCAAGGATAACAACTTGGCTGTGGTCCCTGTGTATGAGAGTATCACTCTGCCCCGACAAAAGAGCCACACTGCAACCGCAGCCTGCCCCGCTGTTTTGCCGCTCTCCTCCTCTCCATCCTCCTCAGTGCCTGCATCTCAGACAACAATTGTGTCTTTCCACCCTTTGACAAGAAGTGGCAGCAGCTCCATCTTCAGCAGTCTAAAGAGGATGGGCAAGAAAAGAAAGAGAAAGCGAGATGCTCGCAGGCACACGATCCAGAAAATCATGGGAGTGGAGGATCAAACAGATGAGCCACATTATGACTGTGAGACAGTCACTTATGACACACACACATGGCCTCTGAAGGAAAGTCGAAGAAAGAAAAGCACACCAAAGGCTGGGGATGAGGCGGAGGCCTACATGAAGAATCCCCTATTGAAAGACATTGACACAGACTGTGCAGCAGAGTATGCTATTACACCTTATGCTGTTTCTGGAGGGCCAGCCCGTCTGCCTGCATCTAGTCAGGTAAGAGGCCACTGCAGATTCCTCTCTTTAGGCTCTGTATTGAGCTTTGACCTTCCTAAGGACATGGCACTCATCCCTAGCATTCAGGACATCATTACCATTGCCCCTCCCGAGTCTAAGAAAGGTTCAGGGACAGATCCAGACCCCCACTCCCAGAGACAACCAGCCCTGAGTTCTTTCAGACAGGTACGGGCCACTCCTGTCCACGCACAAGACCCTGCTGAAATCAGCTGTACTGAAACCCAGACCTCGATGGTTTTAGTGAAAGATTTGCCTTTCAACAGCAGGAGTTGCCAGTTAGCCACTGCTTCCCTGGAAGGAGATGAGGATCAGAGTGTTCCATGTCATGAATTATGTGAAACTCAGTTCAACCTTCAGGAGAGTGAAGAACTAGAATGGAGCAAAATGTCATCAGAAGTCAAAAGAGTAGGGAGTGGTCAGCTGCCTCAGCTCCCTATTTATGTCAACCAAGCCCCCACGTCCACTGCATCTGTTCAAAAACATCAGTGCCCGAGTGTCCATACGCTGATTCGAGATCTAAATGGACACCAGTACCATAAAAGTGTGAGGCCCCAGAGTGTGCACAAGGAAAGCCTTGGTCAGTGTCTGAACCAAGCTTCACACATGGTAGTGAACTTGAAGTCCACAGTGACTGTCCGTCAGAATTCAGCAGACTCTGGCATCTCAAGCTCCTGCAGCATCAAGCTTTGCTCTGATGCACCATGTGGAGAAAACCCCCCACCCAAAGGTGTGGTGGCAAGGCTCTTGTCACTGGAATTTGGGCGCCAGAACTGCACGCCAAAGAGGGAAAACACAGTGAAAAGCGCAGTTTCATCAAAACACACAGAAGAGTCCGGAAATGACCCAGTTCACCTTGACCACCAACAGTTTGAAGAGGAGGAGGAAGAGCTGGAGGACATCTGGAACCATACAACTAATTACAGGCAGAGTATTTGTTCAGACATCATGTACCAGCCGAATCAGGATGAGTCTAAGACCTTGGATCATTCCAGTCAGTCCCACTCCTGTTCACTTCTTACTACAGCTCCAGCTGGGCTCTATCGAAACTTGGCCACAGCATCAGCACCAAACCTTTTAGTGGCCGAGTTCAGACTCCCAGCACACGTCCAGAGCTTGCTAGGTTACAACAAGGTACGGAGTCCTAAAGGTCTGCCTCTGGCCAAAGGAGACAGGAGGTCCTGGGCAGCGTTTCCAAACAGGGACCAATGTGGCAAGACCTCGGTGATGGTGAATGAGACAGCATCTGATCCTCTGAAGCTGCCGAATGTAGGAGACAATCAGCAATACATTTATCATTATAAAGAAGAGGAGGAGGAGGAGGAGGAGGAGGATTCAAAGGTGGGGAAAGAGGTGGACGAGCACACATGTAACACAAAGGTGAGATCTACATTCAATAAACTGTAAGAACATATGAACCTCATTTTCTGTGTGGATCAAGTCAAGAGTTTTCGGTTTTAATTTGCCTCTGAACAGAAATCTTTCAATAGAACATTGACAATTTTATAAATGATACCCCCTTGTCTGATGCTTCTATCAAGCATTGAACAATGCACTATTTCCTGAAACAAGCAACAACTAAAAATGTATTTGATTGCTTGAAAGAGGGCCGGAATTACATAAGGCATAACCCTGTATTTCAGTTTTATTCTCATAATCAAAAAAGATTTCTGTCAATGGCAATCACAAAGACAACACCAAAAATAACTGCATGTTTTCATCATGAAGCACGAAAGAAGGAGATGGGAAGCAATGTGTTTGTAATTTGGGTGAAGTGATCCATGACTACAATCATGTATTATCACTCAGCATGGCAGTAGCAGTTTGTATATTTGTGATTGCATGTCACTGGTGAAGACTGTGATGTACTCTGTCTGAACAGGAGCAGTCAGTGAGTTTACTCTCCATACATATGGGTTCTGATGGGGCCTGTGCTCAAAAAGAGGCCAGTCAGAGCCCAGACACAGAGATGCAAGAAGATCAAGTCGCCACAGGGAGACGCTGTTCAACTTTGGTAATATTGAATGCCATTTTGCTCTCAGCATACTGGAGAACTGTTGACATCGATTTTTTTTTTTCTTCATGTCTCAATTCGGTTTTAATTCCAACTCAAACAGGGTTTAAAGCAAGACATGCAATCTATGGAAGGATTGCTTGAGAGGAAGCAGAAGCTGCAATTTGGAGGAAGGAAAGTAAGGGAGACTCCGTGTATTGTTTAAGTCATAAAAGCACAGAGTCAGCAGCACACACTTATCTTATTTTCACAGGCAGCCTCCAGAGGCTGGAGCACTTACCATGCCATCTTACACAGACACACCTTGTGCTTCTATCAGAATAGGAAGGATACATTGAGGGTGAGTAGAAAGCTACAACACTTGTTATAGGCAATTCCAGTGAAAAGTAGTTTTGTGATCAGTGATAATCGGTCTGCTTTGCCGCAGAGTTCTGCATGTGGCCTGCCTCTCAACCTCACTGGCGCTGAGTGCTCGTCAGTACCAGAATACACCAAAAAACCAAACTGCTTTCGTCTGCGGTAAGACTGTAACAAACAGTAAATTAAAGTAATGATGGTGTCTCATAGTTATTTATTTCCAAAGCAAAGACAGAGGTCATTTGTTGATTATTGTGTGATGTCAAGGTTGTAAATGGTTTCTCTGGTCTTCAGACTGCGTGATGGTTCTGATTATCTGCTGAACGCCTCCTCACACTTTATGATGAAGACTTGGATCATGAAAATACAAGCAAGCACAGGTAAACAAAATAAAAATAGCAATGTGATTTTCTCAATTTCCTCCAGGATTAATGAAGTATTTCTGATTCTTATCATCATCATTCTGTGTCATTAAAAGGTCCAAGTGAGTCTGGGTCAAGTGTTTCGGTGGATCACCACTTCCCCATTTCCTTGTAAGACAATTTGGTTATACAATGTCCGTATTTCCAATTATATACTTTTTCAATAAAGAAATGCTACATCTTGAAAAAGAACAAACAAATCTGCTTCCAGAAACCCATCTGTCTGCACTGAGTGTTATGGTCTGGCCAAATGCTCCTGTACGTTCCGACAGGATGTCACCTCCACGTTCCCCAGGCACAAACCACTGGGTGCAACTAAGACCGAAGACATTTTTGTCCTCAGCAGAGAGTTCAGCCACATGCCAGAGAGTCATTCAAGAAATTTGGATGAGACTCTGCCCGTTTCATCCTCACATAGAGGCAATTGCGGTAAGATCTTCTGCTGTGCAGACAAAATCTATATTTACCTCGGGAGGGTTTACCCACTTTGTATCGGCTCAGCCATCATGCTTAACAGGAGCAATGAGAGCACCACCTAGATTGCTGGCTGGTAGTGTAGCTAGGCAGCTTGCAGTTGGAGGCAAGACTACTCTGTGTTGGTAGACTGAGTTGTTTTCATCTTTCAGCATTTATTTGAAAAATGAAATTTGTCAGGAACATTCAAACTCTTGACTCTGCCGCCATAATTAAAAGAGCAAGGAAACGATCAAACCTAAGCAGTGCTATGACTATCTTTGAAGTGTAAAATTACGTGACCCTGTGCTGCAAGTAGACGATTCCCCACTAGGGGGCGCTATGGTATCGCTTTACCATCATGCATACAAAATTTGACTCACTCGTTAATTCTGAATGTTTTCATGCTTTACCAGTCTTGTATTTATTTTCCCCCCTCAAGATGATGATACAGTCAGTTTTCAACCAATGGTGGCTCCAAGACTCTCTGGAGGATGTGGAGACAGCACCGCTTTATCATATGTCTCCCCTTTGTCCAGCGATAAGGACTGGCTGAGCAACAAACATCGGTCACACTCCTTCACATCAGGTTAGTTTACAGTTCATAACTAAAAAAACATTGTAATGTGTGTTTGTGTTCCAGTTTAATCTTTAATCTTATTCTCTGTTCTCTCTCAGCTACCTATCAGAAGATCAGTCCTACGGTGCACACCTCTGGAGGCAGAGACCTGGAAAAAGGCTCTAATTACTGTGTAACACTAATGGTAGGAGACAAGTCATCAGATGGCAGGTCTGAGCCGCTACTGCTGACCATGGCTGGGTGGCAGCAGGACACCTGCCAGGATGCTGCTGTGAGAAGCTACAGCAGCTTGCCCTGCCCACGCAGCAAGTCTGTCTTTAAAAAGGTCTTTGGCAAAAGGGACCTTTGAGTTTTTCCCAACATTAAGACACTTTTCATGTGCAGTGCACATAATTACTATATTACTACTGACTGTATTTATGACCAGAAAAGCTACTATAGTTTGAAATTTTGATGAGACATAAAAAACACAACATTGGTTTAGAGGCTCTAATGAAAAGTCCTTCGATGGTTAGTGTGTGTTTTGTTTGTTGTTCATTAGGAAGGAACAATATTGTGTGAGTGTGCACTGTGTAGTTGTTGACCACTTTTCCCACAAGTCCTGTTTTCATGCAAGTATCTGTCTTTTATATATTTTCTGGATTGTTGTGTTATTGACTTAACAGTCTGTGTAAAAAACTTCTCAGTTGGAAACCAGAGAAGAAATTATATCTGCAGAGTGATTAAACGAGCGGTATACTGAACTCATACAATTCATCACTAGATTGTATCAGCACTGTGCGTTGTCCTCCAAAACCCTTTCTTCCTAATCATACACAAAACAAAAGCAGTTTGATACTGCTTTTGGTTGTTTGACATAACTCTTTTTCAATATTATTGGAAGTAAAGGCTTTTATTAATAAAACATTAAAAATGACTTGAACTAAGTATTGGATGGAGTTTTTTCTACAGCTTTAGTGAAAATGTCGGTTATTCAAGTGCTGTTTTGCTTTTTACTGGGTGCTTTGAAGAAAGTGAGTTAGATATTGGGATTAAATGTCAGGCTAATAAAGTCCTCATAGAATGATACTTAGTTATGGATATTGAGCGCTGCCACCTTTCAAAGAATAGGTTTACTGCACAATAATTAACACTATAGTTGCGGGTTCCCTGTACAGTCAGTAATACTTGCTGCTGGTTAGCAGAGCTATATGTAAAATGATATTTTGTTATAAATTTGGAATATCCTGTAGGATCAGTACTCTGTGAGATCCTCTTCAACAAGAGCTTTTAACCTATTCTGATGTGACTATTTCCTCATGAGCCTTACTAAGGTTACATTGTCTACATTTTTGTTCACTATTAATGCTCTGACTTTTTATAAATGTCTTGCTAAATTTCTTGCAAACTTATGAAGAACTTAGTATATTTTTTCTGATAATGCCTTGATACATTTTTAGGGAAGTTGTTCCTAATTTAAAGAGAATTCCTCGCTCCTCTGAGATAATTACTTTCTTTTAATTCCTTGTTATTAAAATCTGTGATTTTTTGGGGTAATTATCATGCAATTTCACACATTTTCAAAAGAAATTAAAAAAAAGAGAAAATAGAAGAAATTCTTTTTATTGTTCACGACCCTATGCTCTGGAAAACCATCACCCAGTGAAAATACTTTGAACTGTCTAGTGCGGCACTAACATACATGGCTGCAGTCACTGCTTTACCTTCCTGGTCACAGAGCACTGCAAAAAGTCACAGTGAGATCTTAGCATGAATGTATGCATGACCACATGCACAAAACATTTACAGTAGCGTATGGAATGGAAACACGTCAAAAAGCTTTGCATTTTTGGTCAAATTTGTGAAAAATATCCAGCAGAGGCATTAATCATGGCAGGTCGGTTACCTGTGAGTCATCATCTAGGCTATTGAGCTAAAAGCTGCATGACTCAACCTATTAAAGTACTGTGAAATACACCCAGTGTTTGTGTAGTGTATTCGCAAAACACCGATACAAGTTGGATCCATGTGCCATGGCAATGATCGGCTATTGGTTTAGTGAGACAAGTTAATGACCCACCATGACAGAACACATGGCTGCAGCATGAGCACATTGCTTTTATTTGCAAGTTAGAGAAGCTTTTTCTCATCCCCACAATAAATGACAATTAGAATTATTGTATATTTATCCACTCAGTTAACTTTCAAATGATGGCCACATCCTCTTGAGCCTCTAGGGATGGATCAATGGCTAATCGATTGATCACCCTGCCCCTGATCTTTGTCCTCACTGTGAACTCTGACCTCCATATGATCTGCTGACAGCTACTCTTGCTTACCTCCCCACTCCTGGGGCTATCGAGCCTCCTTTCCAGTGACAGTAATGCAGTGTTAGTGTGTCACCACATCTACGTTCTCACTGTGGGCAGCTGTTATAGGCAACAAAAAAAAACACTATCGGCACACTTATGGTGTTGCATTTTCCCTGTTTAACCACTGAAAAAAAAACAATGACAAAGTACAAATAGTGCTGTGAGACCAAGTGACTCAAATAGGTTATTACAGTCATCCATTGAGACGAGGAGATCACAAGGAGCAACAATGGAGTTGTAACTGGAGAGGGTGCCCTCAGGCCTTTAACCCTGCCCTGCTAATGATAGGATAGTGTTTTTGACACATCAAATTCATGCTGGTAAATGTTAAAGGAAGCTATTAAGTATCTAAGTATTATGACATGAATAATTTTGTAAAGCTTTCAGTTTGTTTATGTTCATTCTTATGCTTCCTCGAGCTTTGATCCCAGTCTCCATAGGTCGGCTTGCAGAGGGCTGTGCTTGTGGCCTGACGCTGGCTTTGAAAACCAACACTGTCTGTCTCGCCAGGCCCCAGGGAGCACATGAAAATGATGTAATGGGAAGAGTGGAAAAAGAACATGGATCAAATGGCTCAATTTCCACAGTCGTTAGATCCTATTTTACATAAACTACCCACCTGTCAAGGCCATCAAACCTTAGTTATGGCCATTAACACGATGAGCTGAATTTAAGCTTAATTATAGTTATTTGGGAGTGTATCTGAAATCCTAGAGCCTGGGGGGTGTTCTATGAGGGCCATTCCGAGCCTCACATACCCCATTCGAAATGCAGACTTTAATTTGAATATGGAGACTTTTAAATTGCAAATGTCTAATGCTGATTATGTCAATAAACTTTAGGTCTCTGTATTAAAATATATCATTTCATAATATTGGTGGATGAATCTTAAAAGTCCAGCTTTGAGAAAACTAATGCAGCCTTTTGTCCCACAGTCTTTGAACAGTATATAAGATTTTAATCAGCCATATTAAGCATTTTGGTCCCAGAGGTCTGTGAACAATATATTATTTGACTCCTATTCTACAGCTGCCATTGTGTCTCCTGGGCTGGTTTCAACATAGCGGTGAAGAGAAATTTCCTATACGCCACATAACACTACCAACCGAAGCTCCCAATTGTTCAGGATTGTCAGTGAGCTCTTTACATTTCTCTGTCCTCTGAGAAGCGAGGGACAAAAGACACAGGGCGCCAGACAGACAGCTGTCCTGGTGATATGGTGTGAATGCAACTCTATGGTACGGATGTTAATTTGCTTCATACTTATTCAAGCTATTCCACGTGGCTTTTCACACAACAGTCTTATTAGACACATCAAACCATGAAGTCCCCAGACAGCGTGGACATGAAAATTCCTGCTGAAGTACAGTAAAATTGTGGCCGAAACGGAAAACCTGTCACTCTTATGGCCGAAACTATTAGTCATATGCTGATGTGAGACAATTGTGATCCTCTCCATAATGTCACCATATGGACATCATGGCTACTAATTGCATCATGCCCCATCAATGCACCCTTTACTTGATACAACTGGCAAAGTCTGTGTCACTGTTACATAACCCATCTGCTACTGTACAGCGGGGTGCCCAGAATCACCCGCCAATCAGGAGAGACACCTCCTGCTCGGCTCCCTCTACCATTAACCATAACGGCCTGGAAAGTCTGAGCCCACACAAACAACACCATTCATATTTCCACGTCAATTCAAAGATGTTCTTTGATGCCAAGTCAGCGACTGTAAGTGCCATTTAATCCAGGGGTTCGTCCGAGAGATGTTCACTGAGTAGATACCGGCACAGCACCAGGTCTGACGCTTACCATAGCTGGCAGCTCTGATTCGACAGGTTACATCATTAATACCAGGTTGGTATGAAATAAGCTAAAATATTTTTAGCTTTGAAATGATCTGCAGATTCTTTGGTGCTGAAAAAACTTTACCAGGTTTAAGGCATTACCTCAAAAACCTGGTGTACTAAAACCCACACCTTTTTGTCTGTATTTGGCAAGTGATTAAAAAAAAAAAAACAAATTCAATTCAGCCATTGTTGACAGTTGAGTGCTCCAATTTTTTATAGGTTTGACAACATGTAACTTTGCTGCTGTGCAGCCCTTCAGAATCTCTCAGAGCTGTGGAGTATTAAATCCCACATTAATGCACTCTGATAACACAGAAATCCTACAGTCGCAGATACTATTTATCCTTTACTGTAATCTTAGCCCAAATGGACAGACATTAACCCCCAGGCAGGACCAGAAAATCCATGGAATAAAAATATCAAGCATATTTGTTTGTTCTGAGCCCTCCGGCTTATTCACTGTATGGAAGTAAATATTTGCTTTCAATATTTTGAGACTAAGGTGTGACAACTAAAGAACACTTTTTTATTTAACACGAAAACTGAGTACAGGGTTCATTTTGATTATTATTTTTTTCTTGCAATTAATAAAACATGAAGAGATTAGACATAGTTGCGCTGTTAAATATTGATTAACGTTCAATGAGTACGACTCATGTTGGAAACAAAAACATATACCATGTAAAAAGTACATGGGGGAGCAAGTACACCTGAAAATAACAAATAACAGACGAATGAACCTCTAAAACAAATAAATCAAAACAGCATACTAATGCGCCGCTATTATTCAGTCCTGATTGGCGGCACCTGAATTAAAAAGTAAAATCATTTTGAAGACTAGCAACCCTTCGACTCAGACAGCAGGGGGTATTTACACACTAACTGAATAACTATCCTCTTGTGTTCCAGCTCATGATCAATTATTCAGCATGCAATCCATTTTCAGTCATTATGAGGAAGAATAAAATGAGTTGTGTACATAAATGCATGCATGTGACACACATAGTCCTCCAGCAGCTCGCAATGTTTTCAGACCAGGGTCAAGTCAGTAAATACTTGATTTGTCAGCACAATTCACATTGCAGGGGGGTTTCCTTTTCGGCTGTGTGATGAAAAAAAAAACGAACAAGTCCGATTTGAAGACTAAATTTTGATATGGATATATATCACAAGATGAAAAAAGATAAACATGATATAACAGAACTATACCAACTTTCACATCAAGAAAATAAATACTTTAACCCATCTTTAATATACTTTGCCTCAATTCAAGACATATTACAAGCAATTACTGTATATTCAGGAAATATGAAAAAGCATCACTGATATGAGGTTTTAAATATAATTACAATTTGAAGTCAAAACATGTATTGTTCCTAGTTCCTGGAACTAATTTAGGGACATTTCTAACAAATTTTCAGGCAACTGTTAATTAACTTTTAAGTAAGCAATTTTCAGCTAAGTTTTCAATTGCTTAATGAAATATCCATGCAAAACACCAACTCAATTAATATACAATTCCCAAGAACAAACCAAAAAACTGTTGCTAAACAAGTAGTTGTACTCTGATGTAAACTCTTGCATATCCTTTATTTTGTACCAAAAAATTTCCGTGATGCAAAATACAGTTGGACTTGAGTACTTCTTAAAGCATCTCAGATTGATATTTTAGTTAAGATTTTTTAGACACTCCTGTAGTGTTGATAGAATATGTTGTAGAATGGAATTTCTGTTCTCCTTAGACACCTAAGTGTTGGGAAAAAGGAAAAAACACATTTGTTAAGATCTGCATGGAAACTCTGTTATATGGTGTCTGCTTAGACCTCAAAAAAAGCACCCACAATAAGATTATCAGCCCACATGCTGTAAATAATCTTTGGCCTACTGTCACATCTGTGTCATTAGCAATCATGTACATGTACCAAAATATGTTTGCATTTCCTCTTAACCTTGTTTGGTGTAGTAACTACTCCAGCTTGGTGAGTGCTTTGCATGACAATATCCATAACTGAATCTTCCGTGATAAATTATTTCGACATTTGCGACCACCCTTTGTTGTTTAATCAGTCATGCATGATTTAGAGTTAATCCTGCTATAGGAGAGGGATAATGCAGGGCATGGCCCCTCTGCATAAGTGTGCAGAATAACTGCCTTCTAAGACCAAGTAGATACAGTGTAAACACTGTCCTACAGCTACAGGGGGACTTAAAAGCCCCTTAACTGACCTAAATGTTGGTGCTCACCGTGAAGACTTTGACATCTCTCCTGTTCCGCACCTCTTCAACAAGACCAAGCGGTTTCCCCTTGGGGATGGGGATGGTGCCGAAGATTGTGCAGGAACAGCTGTCTAAGGTCTGTCTCACTGCCCTGATGAATGGCTGGCTGAAGAGCTCCATTTTCCCAACTTCATCAATGACAAACACCTTCCTACTGGCCGCATCTGCTGAGTTGACCTGAGTTGACCAAAACAAATGCCTTTTGAGAATTACACCTCATATGAATGCTGGTCAACAAAAAAAAAATTATATCGTATATGGCAAATAGTTACTGACTGTGAGAAGGAAGATTTGCCATTTCTAATTTGTAATACATAAATCTTACATGGCAGTATTTTCTTTATGAAAATCGACTTATTTTCAAAATCGTGTGAGACCTATATATGTAACTGATAACTGTAACTTCAGGGTACATGTTTTATAGATTTACTGATTTTTACCATTTTCACCATTGAGCATTTGTGAGCAGCAGTATGGCTTCAGGCCTAAAAAGAGTACTACAGATGCAGTATTTGCTTAGAGAATGCTAATAGAGAAGTACAGAGAAGGTCAGAGGGAGCTGCATTGCGCTTTTGTAGACCTAGAAAAAGCATATGACAGGGTGCTGAGAGAGGAACTCTGGTATTGTATGAGGAAGTCTGGAGTTGCAGAGAGGTATGTTAGACTGGTGTAGGACATGTATGCTAACTGTGAGACAGTGGTGAGGTGTGCTGTAGGTGTAACAGAGAAGTTTAAGGTGGAGGTGGGACTACATCAGGGATCAGCTCAGAGCTCTTCTTGTTTGTAGTGGTGATGGAGAGGCTGACAGATGAGGTTCGACAGGAATCTCCATGGACCATGATGTTTGCAGATGATATTGTGATCTGCAGTGAGAGCAGGGAACAGGTTGAGGAAAATCTTGAGGAGGTGAAGGTAGAAGGAGAGGAATGAAGGTTAGTCGCAGCAAGACAGAATATATTTGTGTGAATGAGAGCAACCCGGGTGGAACGGTGAGGCTGCAGGAAGTGGAGATCAAGAAGTTGGAGGATTTGATGTACTTCGGGTCGACAGTCCCGAGCAACGGAGAGTGTGGAAAAGAGGTTAAGAAACAGGTTTAAGCAGGTTGGAATGAGTGGAGAAAAGTGTCAGGGATACTATGTGATAGAAGAATATCAGCCAGAATGAAAGGAAGGGTGCACAATACAGCAGTGAGACCAGCGATGCTGTATGGTTTGGAGACAGTAGCATTGAAGAAAAGACAGGAGGCAGAGCTGGAGGAAACAGAGATGAAGATGTTGAGGTTCTCTCTGGGTGTGACGAGGATGGATAGGATCACGAATGAGTCCATCAGAGACAGCACGTTAGATGTTTTGGAGAGAAGGTCAGAGAAGCCAGACTGAGGTGGTTCGGTCATGTACAGAGGAGGGATAGTGAATATATTGGTAGACGGATGATGGAATTGGAGATGCCAGGTAGGAGGTCTAGAGGAAGACCGAAGAGAAGATTTATGGACGTAGTGAGAGAGGATATGTTAGTTGGTGTGAGAGAGGAGGATTCAGAGATCAGGGCTAGATGGAGAAGGTTGATTCGCTGTGGCAACCCCTGAAGGGAAAAGCCGAAAGGAAAAGAATTGGAAGAAGACCATATTCACCATTGAATTATGTACTTAATAGGTCAGATCATCTTGATTTCAGAGCAGTAAATGAAATAATCTTTTCATGACTGGGGAGTCACTGAATCCATCATTTCGTTCACAGTATGTCAGCATTTAAATAAAATGGGAGTCTGAGTAAGGTGAATATTACCTTAGTTTCCATAATGCCCAGCTGTAGTTTATAACACAATGAAAAGGGCTTCATGGGAGACATTGACGCTTGTGCACTTTACAGAAACAGATCATCATGTTAATGTCTCATGTATGTGAAGCTGATTGATGGATAACCTCTTGTCATGAGTGAATGTTACACATGAACAGTGATCCTCTGTGATTACAAATGTGTATAGAGATTAAAGTGCAGCACCCACTGGCAATGCATAGGCACCTTCCTCTCTGCAGACATGTAGGTGGCAATCTACTCACTTTACTTGCCAGATTAATCATGGTCAGTGATGGCCAGATGGCACTGACAACACTAAAAAAGCCACTGTGGAATTTATGTGTTTGCAAATTTGTGAGCAGATAGAGAATAGAAAGTTTTGCTGTCCTTGATTTAGTGACAAAGCTGGCTTACATTCCTGAAGAGGGGGAGAGCAAGACCTTCAAATGAAGGTAGATCAACCACATACTGCCCAACAGTGTATTCCTGTCTGCCTCGAGATGCACCAGCAGTGTTGCTGTGGGGTGAAACGAGGCAAGGGTTAGACACAGACAACAGGGTACTTTGATTAGGATTCTATGACAGCCCTGATACCCGATTCTGGACAGGTGGCCTCGCTCGCCATTGAGTGTGACCACATCAAAGCCCACTCTCCGGCCTCCTTCCCTGACCTCCTCTGTGTAAAATCCGTCAAGGGTGTGGCCTGATGACACCAACGTATCGCAGGCTTTTTGGACCAGAGTGGTTTTCCCCACACCTAAGGCAGAAACACCATCAAACAGTGGTGAACTATTAATTATAAGTTATTTCCAGCAGCTGACATTGACAAAAATGAACTATTTTCAGAAATGCTAAAGCTTATATGGTTTTTAAAAGTCACATACTTAAATCAGCATATTAACCTATATAAGAGCTTTCAGTGTCTGAGACAGTGCCCCCCACCCCACAGACAAAGCTTGTTCTACCCCTCTTAGTTCACAAAAGAGCTTCAAAAATTAATTTCAGCTGCAGCTATTGTATTTTTAATTTTTTCATTTTTTGATTTTTTTGTCTCATTTTGGAGAGCAAAATGTCCCAATTCTCAGATTTTAGCAAATAGGATATTTTTTCTTTAGAAATGTCTGTAAGAAACAGCCTGTGAAATTTTCTGACACTGAATGGACCATAAAATTATAAATAATCAAAAATAAATATAAATAAATCAAAAATCAATCCCAAATAGAAATAATCATTGCTAGTAGTATCCTAATGTTAACTATTTTTTTAGGGTTTTGCGCACAATCCCCAGTCATGGGGGAGCAAGTCCATTACCACACATGAACTGCATGTAGGGTAAGTTGTATGACTTAAGATGTAACGCCTCCAGCGAGGCTTGACTTTATTTTGAATTTATTTTATTTATGGGGCGGCCTATTTTTCGAGTTAAAAATTTTATTCATTTTCGGTGGGGTCCGTCTGCAATAAGACTTTGAGTTCAACTGTTCTTTATCAAGCAACAGAAGAAAGGGGCGGCTGTGTTCAAATATATGACTATGAGAGCAAGTTTATTTTTTCCAGCTTTAGGAAGTCCATCCCAACCTTAACCCAATGAGGGAAATACGAGGTTGTATCTCGCAAGTTTTGAAGAGGGAAGTAAAAGCTATAACCGCATGGGTACCTTAAAAGTGTGAGAGACTTTGGAGATTAAGAAAACAAAGTAATGTTGCGCTATGTTCCACTTCCGTGAAGAGTGACTCTGGATTTCAGGGACCCATCCCTCGACCAAACGTTAACTCTGTGCTGGGAGGAAGCCGTAAACCACCAGCAAAGTGCAGTGTCTCAACTTTTAAGCCAAGGAAAAACATCGCTCATTTGGGCCGTATATTATCTCACTTCCACTGACAGCACCTCACAGCCTGGGAGTTCCCCTTGAGACACAAGACTCCCACTTTGGAAACCTCTTACTTGTTACAGGCTCAAAGCTAAACTAGCGTGTCAGGCTCCGTATCATGCAAAGATACGGGACACTTTTAAAAGCTAAAAAGGCTTCAGATAGCAACGCTACAAAAGGCTTATCAATATTTCGTCAGCTCTTCTCTGGTGGTCTGTGGCAACTGTGACATGAACAGCCGTTTACTAGTGTAATCTGTTACCTGGAGGTCCGGTCAAGAAAACGTGTTTCAACATATCAACTTTTCACCCCCAAGCTGCAGCTCTTCCGGACACATTGAGCTGGCGTATGCGCAAAAACCTCCTCCACGGCAGGACCTCAAACCTCTACTGACACCCTCTATTGCCTGTTTGCAAAGGGCAAAAACATAAACATGACACTCAAACTGAGGATTAAGTCATGTTTGTTTTTCTAGGTACAATGGAAGTTCTTCTAGACTATGGTTGGTAGAAGAGACGGAATTTCCTAACTGCGAAGGTAAATATATCACACATATTTAGAAGCAATATACAAACGAATAAAAATGTTTAACAGAAAAACTGTGATCAAAACATACTTAAGTATTTTCGGAAAATGATGGTATTTTCCCTCTTATTTGTATTAATATTATATATGGTACGATCGGTTTAATAACCATTACTATGTATACATTTTTTATAGAATTTTAAGTCTGTTAAATGATGAGAAGAAAAATGATTAAAAAAAAACACCAAGCCACAAGTAATTGCAAACTTCAGACCTAACGGAAACATATAAACAAAATGTCGCATGTCCATAGCCCTCTGTTAATATCCATACAGTATATGTGGATGTGTTAGTCTGAGTGAGAGCAATGAAAAGTTAAATGATTTGCATAAATGGCAGGGTTACCCCCAGTTGTATTATAACTTTTTTTCTAGCTCAAAAAGACCAAACAAGATGATCAGTTTCATCAGTATTTGACAACAGAGAAATCACACTTATACATCAATTCCATAAATACATGCATTTATTAAGAAGCGTCATCAGACATCATGACTGGCATGCACCCTTAGACTTTGCATGAAAATTAGAGTTGGCCTTTACATGGTGTAGCCACAAAGATTGTTGACCACTAAGTCAGAGATTTGCAGATACTCTTTTCTGAATCCAGAGTCTCAAACTCATCTTCTTGTGCCTCAGCCTCCTCTGGTTCAAATGAGGACACAGATTCACTAGATCCTTGAGCCTGAGGGCCGCTCCTGTTTGACTCTCTACTTTGACCTGCTGATGACCTCAAACTTCCAGCATCGGAGCTCCACACTGTCATCCCTTTTCTGGAGCGT
>CAAKHD010012268.1:52177-94644 GCA_901007705.1 Fistularia tabacaria
AAGTAGAGAGTCAAACAGGAGCGGCCCTCTGGTTCAAATGAGGACACAGATTCACTAGATCCTTGAGCCTGAGGGCCGCTCCTGTTTGACTCTCTACTTTGACCTGCTGATGACCTCAAACTTCCAGCATCGGAGCTCCACACTGTCATCCCTTTTCTGGAGCGTGTTGGTTGTTCAGAATCTGACCTGTCTCCAAGATCGGTGGCAGAGCTGAGAGGAGAAGACTGGTTTTGGGGATGAATGACATATGTACTTCTCACAGACCGCTGAGGGGAGCTGCAAGCTTTCATGGGTGTAGGGAGGACAGCTCTCTTCTGAATGGATTTTGAGCCAGAGTCAGAATAGCTGGAGTCAGGACAAACAAGAGGCTTTTGAGTCCTGGACTCAGGACTTCTCGCAGGGTCGGGAGAGTAAGCATCACTGGGCCCAAGGCTGTTAAAGTCATCAGCGTAGTCTGGCTCCAAGCTTCTTTCCCAGCTGGGCTCTGAAAATAAAGATTGGGGGCTACTGCATCCTGAAGATTGAATTTTCTCTCTGCTGCTGTCATATTCATACAGAGATTGATTTGATTCAATGTGATTGTTTTTTATGGCAACACTCTCACGCTCCTTTGTGGAGTTGTGAATACTCTTTATTTCCTTCTCAGAGAGAGGACGAATTTTAGAAATTGGTGGAGAATCTCCATCTTGACGTTCATTGATTTGCATCATGGAATTACGAGCATGTATATTGTTTTTCTGAAGTATGATCTTGTTTTGGTCTGAGTCAACTGCAATGCTCCCTGCCCTTGTCATAATGTCCTCCCTGAAAGATCTCTGATCTGATTTTATTCCTTTTCTCAAAACTGATTGTGTTTCATTTTGAATTAACTCTATACACTCACGCTGTTTTCCAGTGGAAGAATTTTTCTTCAGCCTCAGGTTAAATGTTTTAGTTGTTCCATACACTAGCTTTTTCTTCGGAGTTTTCCTTGTGCCAGAACTCCCCATCAAAGGTTCTCTGTGTATGTTTTGTGGCAGTCTCTCAGATGCAGGTCTCATGATTTCTGTTGAATATTTTCCCGATGAATGTAAATGTTTAAAGTTGTGATTTGCTCCTTGGGTGCTGTTTAAGGTTTTGTTCTGTGGTGTGTTTGTTTGCACACTGGAGGATTCTGGGGAGGCAGACTTATAAATCTGAGCTAAACTGGGATGAACTGACAAGGATGTGTGGGCACTTTTGTTTAGCTGTGACAACTCAATGAGAAGAGCATTTAGGAGAGGCAACTGTCTTAAGGCTTCACCAAGGGCATTTGGAGTCCCCACACTTGTTTCTCGGTTGTTAGATGATTCATTCGTATGCTGCGCTGTCTGCAATACTGCTGAAGCCTGCTTACTCTCGTTCAGAGAGGATGTATCTTCAGTTGTAAAATCCTGTAAATCTTTTTTCAAGAACTTGAAATCACTTCCTTCATATTTGCTTTCTTTCTCTTCCAAATTACTGAAGTAAAGATGTGGCGGGCAGAATACGGTTAAATCTTCTTCGAAACACTCGTTTTCTAGAAGACTCTGAGGCAGTTGGCTTCTTGTTTTATTTTCGGTCACACAAAGAGAGATGTCCTGATTATCTATATTTAGCAGAGTATTATCCTGTGGTTGGTAATATGACTTTTCCGGTGGAGACAACATAACGTTCCTGCTAAAGAGTATGGATTTTGTTTCTACATTATTACCCCTGGTGATCTCTTCAGCCTTCTGTCCTACATTGTATAGACCTTTCCTCTCTGTCACATTTCCATGTAAACTAACTCCGAGAGTTAATAGTTTATAACTCACAGAAAGTGATCCAACTCTCTCTCCTTTGAGGTTATTTATACTGACAAGACCCCTTTCTCCGTGTGAGGAGTGAGTGGAAACGCCATGTTTCTTGACATCCTCTCTGATTCTGTCGATGACTGTCGCAAGGGAGAGGGAGGAGTTGCCCAGTAATTTGGGGATCTCCTTCGTTACATCCAACACCATGGCGTAGAGGGGGGTGTTCGACAGATGAACGTGCAAAGAGTCTAGGTTCATTTTAAAGAAACACGACTTGCCCCTATTAAAGTCGTATTTTCCTCTCATATGCCCTTCTGCCAGCTCCCTGTGGATGATTTCACGAGCTCTTCGCTCAGGCTGGTTAATGAGCAGCGTCGGGAAATCCAGGAATCGTATTCCGAGAGTTAGCCGGTCGGAAACGTTAATTTCTTTATCGAATTGAACGTAGTCAACCAAAAACTCAAGTGAAAAAAAAGTCTCTAAGTTATGGCTATCGTGCAGTTCTACGGACATTATGAAAGCAGCGTCTCTAGAAAAAATAAAAAATAAAAGGAAGAAGTCTCGTAGACCTCTTAAGTGGTTGCTACCTAATCCTCGAGCTCTGCGCTTTTAGCTTCTATCGAATACATGGTAACAAATGCAAGTCGCGAGATATCTACGTCATCTCCTTGTCTCGGTGGGAAATGTAGTTTGATGATTATCGTGTGCTTAATCGTCAATTGGGTTGCTAATTTAAAAAATAATAAATAATAATAAGAATGATGATAGCGAAATTTTGAGATATCCGATTGTACGCTCAATTCATTTATCTTATTGATTTCAGATAAAGATAACGACAAAAAAACGATGTCAGCTGCTTTTTACTCTTACACACACACATATCGTCGTAGACGTACAAATATTGAATGGAGATGAAGATTATAATTATTTTAGGACGGGTTCGGGATGGCCACTTTCCTCCAGTTCACCAGATGGTGCCACTGTGGGCTTACTGGGTTTAGAGACGAAAATAGTCTGTTAGTGAGTGGCATCCAGGCCGGCCCAACGACTGGCGCGATGTTACTTTTTCATTTGACGGGCATCTAGTTTTGTGACCTTAAAAAATAATAAAGAAAAAAAATAATAAATAAGTCACAAGTATGAGGTAAGAGATCCTGGGAGCCAACGGAGGAGAGAGACGGAGCAGGGCGCCGGTGGGCGGGGCCTCGCTCCGTGCGCGTTATCATCACGGATATAGGTGCTGGATGCGAATCGCTAAGGTCTGTGCCTTCAGTCTGGAAGCTGAGAATGAGGGAGACAGGTATGAGTTGGAACAACACGCGGAGGCGACTGGTTTGACCGAGGATAACTAACAACATTAATTATCGCACCGCGCATTCTTCGTGGGGTAAGACCGATACCAGTCTGTGTGTGTGTGGTTTTCGTTTTTGTCGTCTTGGCTTCGTTTTTTTGCTTCCAACAGTGTAAACAAACGAACTGGAAAGTGAGGAGTGAGAGGAGCAGTTAGTGGTGAACACAAAGCTGAAAGTTACTTTCAGACTCACGGACAGATGTGATCTGAGTAAATAACACATGATTCAAAACTGTTTGTTTCGGCAAAGGAGTAGTTTTACCTGCTTATCCTGCCTTTTCCTAAAATTGTTATGATCTGAGCTCCGGGGGCTCCTTAAACTCGCCGTTTGTTTATTTACGGCAGGGCGTTAATCCGAAAACAAATGTTTTCAAAACAATATCTGCAGTTTTGCTCGTGAAGGCGGACAGTGCTGCCTGTTGTCGAGACTGCCCGTTGTTCGGTCGCCTCATGTTTGCCTTGGCAATGCGTGAACGGTCTCGCAGAGTTAATAGCAGATTCACAGTGAAATATTTCTGAATGACTTTGTTAGACGGCGTCGGTACAGCCCTCGGACGGTAGGGGACGACAAAAGCATCATTGAAATTGGTCACAGGGAATAAAGCCTTCACTTGGCCACTGTGGAGCCCGGTCCTCCTTTCTGTGCGCTCCAGGGGTGAAATGTGCATTTAATTATAGCGCGCAAAGACAAAGCAATCTCTCGTTCTCCAGTCATTTGTAATATCAATATTAATACATATATATATACACACACACAGACACACACACACAGACACACACACACACACACACATCCACATATATATTTCTTTTATATATGTACACATTTTTCAACAGATATTTTCCAGTATTTTGAGCCTGTCTGTATGATTGATCAAACAAAGAGTTATTTCCACCCGCATCAGAGTGGTCTGGATTCTACATCCTACCTGGGCTTAGCATGTCCTGCCTGTCATCTGCTATATACAGTGAAGCCATTATTCCCCCAGGGAGAGTAAACATGTGAAATATTGTTTGTTTTCCTGCATAATACCCTTTGCTGTCTTCCTGTCGGATGTTTAGCTTCAACAATAGCTTAGTTCCTATTTAAGGGAAATAAATGGGCCAGTTCCTCTGTTGGTGGCCTGCTGTAGGCACAACAGCATGGTGCTCAAGAGGGTAATGTAACTGTCCCTTGCCTGTTTGTTATTCCCAACTGACCTGAACAAGCATATCTAGACTTTTTGTGGTCCTTGGGAGTAGAATCAATAAAACAGCATTAAATGTCACTGTTTTGTGTCAGAGAAACATTGTTTTCCCACAAAGCTCCATTGGTGCTGAACTGAGTAAGTGCAGAATTGCTTTAAGATTGCCCCAGTACGTTCATGGGCTGATACCACATTTGAAATAGTTTTTTCTCCTTATAATATGAAAGAGGTCTGACTATGGGTCTGATCTACATAAAGGGGGAGCAGTTCTTTTAAACTGTCCTCTCTTCTCGATGGGCATAAATCATCTGAATGGATGTGTTAATAATGCGCTTTCATTGTGCAAAAAGCCGAAAAGACCCGTATTCATTAGTTAATTTTTCATTGTAGTCCTTAATTTCTTGCATTCTTCAACTAGTTAACCTGTTTCCCCATTTAAGTGGGATTCATTCCATTCATCAATGTTCGATTTCGACACATGTTTTAAACTTAATTCATTTATTTCTTGACATGGTGAACATAGTATTGGAAATTCTGTGTTGTTACATTTCTCAAAGGGACAGATACGTTTTTTTTTTTCCAAACAGGTGAAAGACAAATAAACACAGGCCCTTCATTTAATATAAATCAAAATGTGTCTGCTTAGATGTGTTTTCTTAGCCATTGCCAGCAGTGATCTCACTGGGGACCTGTTCAGCAGCCATGGTAATGATGATACATACATAGAGTGCTCAAGTCTTTTGAATAGAGTGCTTGGTTTTGCCATCAATAGTGTTTCTAACACAACCTCCTGCATAGACAAACATACAATGTGTAATTGAGCTGGAAAGATATGTCTTTAAAAATTAAGTTATGTGCACAATGTGTACTCAGCTTAACAATACAACACCTGTCAAGTCTGGCAGAAAAAAAAATTCCCGTCATTCTCAGAAGACATATCCAATTCTTATCATTGCGGAGCTGAGTAGAATGTCTTCAGGCCTACTGTGCTTGGAGACGCCCTACTAGGATTACAGTATGATGTATTTCTGACACAGTATTTGCCGATAAAGTTGTTACCATAACACAGAACAGTGGAAATAACTTATCAGCAGTGTCTGGTTTTAGCCCTTTAGCTTTCTCGCAACCAGCACATATAGTCTGTTTTTTTTTTTGGGGGGGGGGTTGCCCCCCTTTGTCTCTGTTCTTGAGGGGTTTTGCTACTTGTGTGCTTACTGGTAATGATTTGCAGAAGCATGAAAGTGGACAGTTAAAAAGAGTACTGCATTCCTTTCATTTGTACAAGAGAAAATGCCAAAATATGTGGTGCCTCTGATTTCTGCACCCTGTGCATGTGATCAGGATCAGGAAACCCAGTCTGGTCTGAGCTGGCTGACTTGTTGACCATCCAGCAGTCACAATGGGGCCTCTCCAACCAAATCCTGTTGCTTCAAAACCAACCAACCAGTAGACAGGGGATCATATGCTGCCTGCTCCTGTTGTGAGAGTCAGACTTTCTCTTCGTCTTTTGTCAGCCTTTGTTTTGATTGCAGTCTGGATTTGTGGAACATTTTTAAGCCCCTTCATCACCGTCAGAGAAAGTACAGATACCATCATTAGTTTAATGTTTTTTTATGAATGAAATCCTGTGTTCCACCACAGGTCTGTCTGTGAAGAATGTGCAATGGTTGGTTTATATTGTTTGTCGTACAGAAGACTTGAAATTGTACTGGCAGCCTTTTTATTTGATTGATCTATTACATCTATAATATTGCTGATCAGTTACAGTCAACAGAACAATCAATACTTACCGTATTAGTCCTGTATGATAAAAAGAAGCAGAATTTAATCAACTCAAACTTTCTCCTGACATTTCAGTTAGTTCCAATATAAATTCTCAAGAAAATTGATTAGCCCTGGTTCAGATCAAAAGAATGATGTACGTTTCAAGTCATTTGATTTATGATCTGTGTAATAACCCTATTAAGAATTATGTCTTTTATCTGCCCTTGCTTAATTACATTCCACCTGGGATATACCGCAACAAAATACCTTTTTTCTGTATCCAATAGAAGAAACAATCTTGATCCGGTAACTTGTGTAAGGTCAATGTGTTGGGTCCCATTTGGGTCATTCATTTGACTGAATTGTGTGACATGCCTTTTCATGTGCAGTCAGTGTAATGGTATTAAGACAGCATGTTCAACAGCTTGCTCTAGTGCTGGCGTATGTCAGCAAGCATCAGAGGACCACAGGAAGATGCCAGCAGCCATTCAAAGCACCATCATTTTCATTCTTTATGTGGTATGCTGAAATGAGATGTTAAGGCCTGTGGTGTGTTTCTGGAGGACATATGTGCCCTCGTATGCTGCTTTGCTTGTTTATTTATTTGTGTCACATAGATGTAGCGTTGGTTAATCTGACTTAACTGATGTGGGTTAGCTGGACAGTGAAAACTGTAGATTACATGCAGATGGATGTTGTGTTTGGTCAGATGCATAGCGTGCCATTTAAAGGATTTGCATTTTTTTTAAAGAAATTGTGCACGCGCACTCTCTAATGACATCTTGATCAGATGTCTTTGTGAATGATTTAAGTGGTCCAGACACAGCAAAGTTCCATATACATTAAAACGGTTTTCATAGTTTCTCCACCTTTGTCTTTTTTTAAACATCTCTGTGTTTCTTCTACATGATAATTTCCCACCTCCTTGCCCCCTTGCCATTCTACCCCTTGCTCACTGTCATGCCAGGCACGTTCGAGTGACATCGCAGTGCGATAGCTGGAGGGGAAGCTGCTCAATAGAGCAGATGGTATAATGACAGAAGTCAATTGCTTATTGTGCCATTGCTGGTTAGGACCCTGTCAACCTCTGGAAATACCATTCCCTCAATCTGAAACACTGAGTAGGAGGTGGGATAAAGGGGCAAAGGGAAGGTTAAAGGTTTGCGCCATCACTGCATGCTCATCCATTTCAACACTGTTAATGGGAGGAAAAAGAAGAGGACATTATGGGGGCAATCTTAAAAGTCTTTTACCAGGGCATGACAGTGAGATATGAAGGGAATCAATGGGACATTATTCACCGGACATTTGTCGTTCCATGCCTCACAGTATCAACTTAGATATGGAAAACTAAATGTTAAGATCCACAGTGGAAATAAATTAATGAATTAACTGAATACTGTATATTTAGAGCATAATAAGAAGTAATTTAAACTTTTGCAGTTTTTGGGGTTTTTTTTTTCATTAAAAAGAAATTCAAAGTGATTGTCAGATAATTACTTGCTGGGTTTTAGGTTATGATTTGGTGGATTTCTCCAGAAAAAGAAAATGTTATAAAAACTTACTGTAATGTGTGTGCGTGAAGATTTTTAGTATTAAAGGTCACAGTCATTGCTGATAAATGTCATTGAGTCAACCATATTTAATTTCTTAAAGATTAGCCTCCCGTCCAAGAGGCTGCTTTAGCCCTTCAGAAATTTAATCAAGTCCAATTGTCAAAATAATATTTATTAGCAAACACAACAGTGTACCTTGCTTTCAATAAACATTGCAAATTACAATTGTTTTTTATTCATTACTAGAGAGGGGGGAGATGCGTCTTCTTTTATTTGACAAAATATAAATCGACAACAGTTTCCCCGAGGCAAACAATTTGTAGTTGAACATGCTAATAAATTGCAGCATATTCAAATAACAAAAGCATCCCACAGAAATATTGATATATTGAGTCTTACTATGACTTATAACTGCAGCTAGAACGATGGATCATCTGTGCTTTTTCTATAACGTTTTTTCAGCAAATTATTTTTTTTCTGCATATTCTGATGTACATGATAGTATACAAAACTACCAGTCTGCCACTGGTCATCAAAACATCATCATATGACTGGCTTAAGTCTGCTTGAACCTTCCTTTCACACATGACCTTCGAGACCCTACATTACTTTCTGGAATAAGCTTAAACCGAAACACGCAGCTGACCGACAGAGCTACAAATGATCTTTTACTGTACAATGGTTAACAGATGTAGCTGACAGTCATCACAGATATAACTGTTAAGATGTTTTCTTAACAGAAAAACTAATCCTCATAATAATCTCTGTGATGCTTTGAAACCACAGTGAAAATTAGGTCATCTTATTTGATCAAGAAAGACTATCATCATTACCACAAATCCAATCTACTGGACAATTCTGCTTACATTGCAAGGCTTTTCAGAAGTATTACAAACCAATGCATTTAATTTCCATATTATCGATACCGCTGGTATAATCTGCGGAGGCTTGACACACCCTTGTGCAATACCATGCCCACTTAAACTTCATAAAGTCATATCAAGTTTTCTGATTTCTATGAATTCTAGTCAATTTAATGGTTTGGTTTTGAAAAAAGAAAAAGGATTCAATTTTTCAGGTTTTTCCATACTTCTATGTTTATCATAAAAAAAACTGCAAAACTCCATGAATTGGAATGATTGCATTGCTTTTTTCCAGACACCCTTTAATTAAGTGCCACTCCAAGAATCATTTTCCTCAAACATTTGGGATATACAACAGAATGCGTATAGAAATATATGTCCTGCCAAGATGAATTATGTCTGCACCTCCTTTTCCCTCAGGGACCTATTAGTATCTATATCAAGAATGTTAGGGGAAAAGGCCAAGTTGCAGACCTTGCCTGGGTGTTTTGTCTAAATCTCTATCCCTGATTCAATATAGAGAGAATGAGTGTTGACCAGTCATTAACCTGACGGCTACTAAGTCCAAGGACCAGTTGTGACCTGTGGCGTTAACTCAGTCTATGTTTCCCTCAGCAGGCACAGACAATCAAGACAACTGACCTCTCTGGTTTCGGTCAGCCTCCAGTGGGAGATAAGGAGGGCTTTGGTGTGCATACCTCCATCCTACTGTAGTGAAAAAGAAAGGGCCTGTTTGAAAAGTAAAGTCAGGACTTAATATAGGTGACACACACACACTCAAACACATACATTCCCACACATACACAATCCCAACAGATTTCTTTCCTTTTCTGCCTCTTCTCCTTCTTAGATATTGCCACAAAATTTACAAATGGCCCAGTATAGAGTACAAAAGATAAATAAAGTTTAATCAATTAAGCATTAGAACAAACGGTTTATTCCCAATAAAGAAAAATGTATGCCATAGTAGTACCATACACCATTATCAAAGTCCACATGCGCCAACTTGGTTAATTGTTGTTATTCTGTTATTCATTAAGTAATGAGTTCAAGAGTTTCATTGAATGTTTGTCACTGATTAACTAGAAATGTCTTGGTTAGATGTTCTCGTCTCCTCAATGCAAACATCTTTGCCCTTGAGTATCATATTGACCCAAGGTAAGCTAAGGAGCAAAGAGACATTTAATGGGTTGTTTTAGAGCTTTAAGAACATGCTGACTTGTTTCTGATAGAGGTTGATTGTAATTAACACGGTAAATGGAGCAGAGCCTTGACAGATGAGCTATAAAGTGCCTAGCTTCAGTAGGTTTGTGCGTGCATGTGTGTGTGGGTGTGTGTGTGTCCATGTTTGTGAACCATTGATGCATTCCTGCCAGAGCCACTATTCATTACAGTGCTTAAACAATGTTATTATGGAGTTGGAAATGCAGTTTCCATCACATGTGATAGTATTTAGGAATTTTCAATGTCTTATAGATATTTAAATTGAGCTAAACAGCTCCCTTGGGTAGTTTTGTCTGAAAGTTGCCTTTTGTGTTGCTCAGTGTTGTCCTTCTGGACTTTGTATGCAGTGCTGTCTGGAATGTCCATGTTTTCAGGCCATCAGCCTTTTTACAGGAAGGAACTTTCTCCTAAACAGTTCTTTATGAATTGTGAGAAAGTGTCTGTGTTTGCTTGTATCCTTTCATGTTGTTGCTCAACAACATAAGACAAATTAGACGTCTACCATTCTGTCATTGTGTTTAAAAGGCGCTGACAAAACATATTTGACAGGAGGATGTTGTCCCTGTTTGTGTTTCAAATGGCCCATAATTCAAATAATTCTTTTGAATGTGTTTTATTTCAGGACTCCCACAAAGACGGACACATTTAACCATTTTCAATGTTTGGTTAAAAGCGGTGTAATGCAATATTCTCAATGTGTTGCTTTTTAATTCATCTGTTTGTTGCAGGAGATTTTTGAATGCTTTCCATTTTTTATAGCACCATCTCATTATAGTAAAAATAGTGCACAGCTTATCCATGAAACATAATCATTTACTCTTTTGTAGTTCACTTCAGATTGTAGTGTGAATTATCCACACTATCAAGCCAGGGCCTTTGTATTCACTTAATGAAGAAAAAAAAAGAAAATGAAATTGTTATGCCTTTGGCCCATGCTTATAACTTGCTCTTAGCAAAGATGTGTTCTGTGACTATGTGAGACAATTCACTCGGGATACGGGTGCGTGTGAACCCCCTTTTTCCTAAAACTGGAATGCATGGTACAAGTGGAGGAGTTGAATTGTGTGGACTGGCCTGTCTTTTTCCTTGTTCTGGGGGCAGCAGTAGCAATTCGATGCATTTAAGGATCTCTGGCCCAGCCAAGCAGAGCAAATTCATAGCTAGAGCGGAATGCCGTCTAGCTCAGGTTTTTACCTCTCTCTCCCTCATTCTTTGCAAAATCAAGCTTTCTCTTTATGTGATTTATAAAGACTGTTGATGGAGGATAATAATCTGGAGTGACATTGGCCTGATTTTTTTTTTCTTTTTTCTTGCTTCTGTAATCAAACTGTCTGTCAATTTGGGTGAGATCAACCCCCCACCCCCACCACTCCCCCTCAGGTGTATTGAGCTACTGTTTGAATGTTAGCCACAGGGGGTGGGACGCTGTGGGATCCAGAGCCAGAGGGCCAGCATATTTGACATTGAATGGTTGTCTTTATATGGGTTTCGCCTTAAAAGAAGCAGGAGCAAATGAAAAGGAGATGACATAACACATCCAGGCAAACGGTGTCGCAGACACTATGTTAGGTTACTAACAAGAGGTCTTTGTATAATAATTCTTAAAATGCCCAGCAGCGACACTCTGTGCCCATTCAGTGCTTACCTTCCCCAGGCTTTGTTTACTGAGAGTCTGTTGAAGCCCTCTGAAACGTAAACAGGACTGCAGGGCCACATACAGTTCAGCACTGGGCTCTGCTGGATACACACGTGTTGTATCTCTGGTCACAGGAAGAGCTGTACAATTACACCACTCTCATCTGTCTCAAGATCATTTGTTTTGAGGTAGACTGAACAAACATTACAGTTCAGTGCTCAAAGTAAGATCTTACATGAGTAAGATCAAGTAAGATTTTATATGTGTGGCTAAATGTTTATAATGTTATTTATGGACATTTCTGTTGCAAAAATCAGTATAAAAAGTATTTCTTGTATTACTGACTATTTAGAAACCAGGTCTCTGAATAAAGGTAACTGAAGTGCCTGTAAATAAACTAATTCTCATCAGGTCACACACAGAGGTTCATGGTTCACTCTCTCAGGTGGCGACATTTGACATTTCTGGGGGAGTTTAAAGAGCGTAATGAGTGTGGGTTAATTGTTTCCTATCATTTTGTTTAATTTTCACTGAAAGCAGTCTGAGGATCAGGTCCCGAGGGAGACCTCTTGCACCTCCCCAGACTCTGCTGACCAATTCCCTAGTTGGTCTGTATTGTTCCTTTTGGATCCCAGCTACAACATACATCTGTGCATTTTTTTTGTGCTGCACAGCAAACATCGTGCCAATTGTTAAGTTATAAAGTATTAAAGGATGGATGTGCACAACTGCTTTTTTAGATCCAGAAAAATAATTCTTGGCTGGTATTGGTATTGAGTGGTATTACTATTAAAATTATTTTGCAGATGAAAGTAATTTGAAAGACATTAAATATGTTGTATCTCCTAGGTTGTGTTTCATGGTAGGATAACTAAATGGAAAAGACCTCTGTGTGACTTTTGCAAGCTGACCCGCAACACACAAACACACACATTTACAGCAATTGCCATTGCGAATCATCCACCTTATCAAGCCCTGCTGGAAATAGTGCTACGTTTGCAATCCTGGGAAATGAAAGCCAGTCTTTCCATCGTGCTGTTGACCCTGGGGGAAGTTGTACTGCTGGCAGTTTATGGTGCTGTCTTTACCAAAAGAAGTGCCAGATAAGGAATTCTGTGTTTGGGATGGCTTTGAAACCCTGATTTTTCACATAAAATACAAAAGTATTCTGTGTGTTGCCACAAGGGAATACTTCAAATGTCTTATAAGATGTTTGGTTTCTTGTGTTTTATCCACCTTCCATTGTTGTGAGTGCCCTTCCCCCCTTTGAGAAGATCACCTCATCAGATCAGTGGCCTTGATCAGATCTAAAGGTCAGAGGTCACTCGATTACGAGGGGCTCTCTTGTCAGGTTGGATCAGTGCACTTGTTTTCTGGTGGAAGGAGTGAATTCATCCGAACTCATGTCCCTCGACAATTTAGCCATTTCTTGTTCAGAAGGGGGATGGGAAGATGGTGGCCCACAGAGTTACAACAAAAATAGAAATGTTGAAGTATAAAATAATAACAATGAAGACAATTTTCATAGTGTCCAGCTATTAACCATGTTTCACGGTTTGTGCACCATTTGTTTGCGTACACCCAGATAGTTACCAGGAAGTATTAAGGACCTGTTGTTTGAAGGAATGGCATGAGTTTATCTTTGTGGACTGCTTTTTTTTTTTACTACAGCAGATTCATCAGATGTAAGTAAACAAAATATTGACATCTGCTTACATAGACTACATCTTACAGTGTCATTGGCAACTTGTCAGTACTTGCAAGATTGTCAGCATTTTTTGAGGTGTGCATGTGTGGGTGGCTCTCAGTGGGAGATTAGTCTTTGACACCCTCCTAGACACCAAACCTCCCTTAAACACACCCACCACATGCCATGCCAGCTGCAGCTGTTGGGCCTCAATGCTAGAGATGTAGAAAATTCCTCACACACTGCAATTAGAGCTGCAGATTGCTGAATAGCACACATTGCAATGTCCTAAAATTGCACATGCCCCCCCCCCCAGGACACTGAGTAAATAGAAGTTGATAAGAGTGAATGATGAATAAACTGTCCCAGTCTGTTTTTAAGATGGCAGATATTTTTTGTGCAAGCTGCTTCTTCTGATGTGCTGTTTCCTCAGTTAAAGTAAATCAAAATGGAAAAAAGGCCTCATTGATGGGGAGGATTTCTCACGCTTGACTGAGAATGTTCGCTTTCCGTCAAGTCAAGTACCGCATTGTGATCTCAACCAAAGAAATGCAAATATATAGAACAGATGTACTACCGCTTTTGCCTGTTTGTCCACAGGAGTTATCCCTCAATCTAGAGGGTATTGTTTTGGGTGCACTCTGGGTGCAAGACTTAAGTGTTAACAAGGAAAAAGCCATGTCACCTTGGAACATTTGATGGCTGCCTGCCTTTCAGGGTCTTTTCTCAAGGAGGCTAGATGCTCAAGATAGATAAATGGAGGCTTTTGAGGCCTTCACAATACAGGACACACACAGAGCCAAGTCTTTTCCATAGCAAACAGCTAAAAGAAGCATTTCTTCAGACCCTCCTCTTTTTTTTACTCTCTCTGTCACGTTCTCCTGTCTCTCACTCATACTTGCTTCCCCATTCTTTCCCTTCCCTGTGAGAACTGAACCTTACTCCCATAATGTTTCCATAAACGGGCTGAGGGAATGGAAATAACTTGGACCATTTCCCACTGCTTCCCTCTATTCACTCTCCCCCCACTCACAGTCTTTACTGGGCTATGGACAGTACACACTGCCCCTAATGATGCAGTATTTTACACAGCTCTGAGCACTAGCAGAGTGCACATTTAAGGCCTCATACGCTCTGGTCACGCCAGCCTCAAGATAGCCATGCTATTGCTATGTTATCAGGAATTACCTTCCCCCTACCAGCAGTCCTTTGAAGTAAATGCAGAAACTGTTTGAACAGGTTGAATTGGCTGCCTTGGAATTACTATTTTGCTCCTTGATCTATATAACCTGTCACCTCTCCAGCTGCCTATCCTTTTTTCTTTTCCTCAATCATTTTCTCTATGTAGTCTGTATTTCCAAAACAGTTAGTATCTACTGACTCTCGAATTGTCTTTTTCTTTTCTTCCATCCTTTCCTTGTTTTGGCATCATGCTTTCTAACTGTCACCGCGTGGCTGCCTGGGATTCTGTATATACATTTGCCTGCCAGTCGTTGCCTAGATCTGCAGACCCTCCTGCGATGACTGGGCAATCTCTCATGTGGGTGGCTGCCCTGGGAACAGATGTTTTGTTGCCACTTATAGGGAAAATGCTTTGAAAGTGACTCCACAAAAGGGATGCCAGCTGTGTGACAAGCCAAGGCCGCCTAGTTCTCAGGAAGAGTACAGGAGAGTTTTCTCCCTTATCCTGGAAACAAAGCCTGTGGAGAATAAAATTATTTTTCTCTTAATCAGATGCTACCCTTTGGAGAATGTAATTAATTACAGGAGAGAGTTGCTGTCCTGGAATATATGCTCCAGGTGGCCACAGAAATTACCTTGAAACAAAATGTAATTCTTGATATTACAATTACTTTTGGCTCTTGCTTGACCTAAATGTTTTCTCACTTTGTGCATCATTATACATGTATTACTCAGTGTATTTTTGTTGTGTTTAAAGATACATTTAGGGCTGTATCCCTTTGTATGATTTCATGATCGTTTGATTGTAGAGATGCCTTCCATTTCTTTTGTCTGCCTAGTTACAGGCATCTGGCATCCTCTGTGGTTACTGAAAAACTCTGGCAACACTGCCTATTGCTGTTAACAGCATGGTTTCCAGTGTCAGATTTCCCTTGCTTCCTGACTGCCTGCCATTTCAGCACACATCCGCATCCGTCTCTCTCTTGCCCTGCCAAACTTGGGAAAAAACTTTTTGGCCAGTGATTATTATTGACGTGCTAATTTTAGCTCCCGCAGTTGTCAAAGACCCTTATTATCTCCCCTGTGGATGAGGAAAAACATTTGCTCTGTGAAAATTTGCTGTGCCAGAAACATTGGTGCCTGCCAACTTTCGCCCAGATTCTTGGTTCTTGATGTAATCCTGGTTCTGTACTTTGGAGCATCCTAACCGAGTTTTAGTCATATGGTCATTGTGAATGAAGTCGTATTTACAAAACAACAAAATATAAACAAGTGTTGTACAAAGAAAAAGTTCAAGGAAATTTTTATTCCTAAACATGTATATGCTGTGATTTCTAGGAAAGTAAAATCATATTGGGTCACTGTTGGTCATCTGCTTTCTTGCAATAGTTTTGTGTATGGTTCACCTTTTTCTCCACAGAATTGGTCCAAACATTTTGAATGGCTTTGCATTGCCTAACCAATGTTTGTGTTGAAGGGATGTTTGCTGTCACTCATGGCTGTCATATGCAGAAAAATTGCCTAGCAACAACAAGAGGGATGCAAGCCACTATTTACTCTAAACCCCCGCACCTTGCATGCCCCCCCTCTTATCTTTCGTCAAGATGGAGTGGCATGGCTAAACAGTGGAGCCAACTCCATCTCCTCTTACATGAATTTAGTCAACAGATACAGAACAGACAGAGAGAAGGTCGGGTGAGAGAAGAGGGTGGGGGCAGATAAAGGATAAGTGACATCCAAGGGTGCCTTTAGCCTGCCAGCTGCAATTCCTCCTTTCCTCTCTGGAGGGGAAGCAGGCCATTTCCCTAAGCAGCTCCTGTCCACCTCTGCATAACTAAGGAGAAACCTTTCCTACCATGCCATGCTGTTATCAGCAGGACTAAAAATACTGGACAGCAAATGCATTTCATGCCGAGTAGTCCTCAGACCCTCTGGAAGCACAGCTGAATCTGAGCAGATACAGGTGCCATTCTTTGGATTATTAAATGTTCCCAGCTTGAAGCAAGTTTGAGTTTAACAGTCTTTTCACACTGACCAATGGATGAAAATAATTTACCAGCATGGTACACTGTAACTGCTGCTGAGAGATAATAGATGAATGTAGGTCAACATGTTTTTATATCTATCTCTGCATCGTCAACCCCAGTCATGTAAATCACCTAAAGGTCCTACCAGTCCATGTGCGAACAAGAATTATTTTGGGGGAGTGTGTGTTTTTCCAAGGGCCCTGCTCCACATGTGTGTAGGCTGATGAACAGTTTGTTTGCTGGGATGCAGTGAAAAGACATTTTAAGTGTTACCTCCTGGGGCTTCCCACTCATCAAATAAAACCTGTGCCTTCCCCTTAGCTCAAATCAAAGCTGAGAAGCAGCCTGCAGAGGCTGGATCAAAGCAGAATGTGGCACAAAGACCTGTACTTGCCATTCATTCAGCTTGATTAAAGGATGTCATTTCCTGCTATTAACATGTTTTTACTTCAGACCAGTAACAGATAGTGAAAAACACTTATAAGGAAGTGGTTAGACTGGCACAGTTTTCCAAACAAGTTCCTTAAAACTCAAATACACAAAACTTTACAAGAGGAGATATATAATCAAAGGTCACTAACATCCCATTGTTGTCCTTATTTGGTTTTTAGGTGTCAAAGGAAGTTTGACTCCCTTTGGATTAATTTTCAGTGCATATATAACGTCAATTCTTTTTGTCAATCGTCTCCCATAGCACTACATATTGATTGTCAGCAGCCAAAAGTCAAAGTAATTATTCTGTAACTAAAGAAAAATACCAAGCCACCCCACCACCACCACCTTCATCCCACTCCTTTGTTGGAGCACCCAGCTGTGCTGAGGTGAAAAAGTTGGCAAGGTTTAAACTTTACAGACTTTACACAACTGCAGTCACTTAATGTGAACAAAGCGATAGCGGTGTGAGACATCTTTGTGTAGAGACTACCAGATAGGTGTCCTGACTTTGACTCTTCGAAAAGTTTAGTACCGCATTGAGGCAGTCTTATTTCAGATTGCCGGAAATTATTCCAATTGTTCTTCACTGAGATCCAGGTATCAGATCCACTTTGGCTATGAGAGATTGTAGGGGTATTTTGCTGAAATATCTTGATGTCTTGAGTCAAAGATTTCTACAAGTTTCATACACTGGCAGAATGCTTGTAACCCTCCTTGTCCGGGCTCTGAGTCACTAAACTGACCTCAAATCACAACTATCAAATTACTTGTCTAATTTCTGAGTGTGTGCAAGTACATTTTTTATCAAGAGATGTAGAATGACATTTATGTTTCATGTCTCAACATTCCTGAATTGAGCTGTGTGTTAAAGAGCAAATATCAGAACCAGCCAGGCAGGATATTAAATTGACATAACTCTGGATCCTTACCATTGCCCTTGCAATGTCCTGTTGAGCCCATTATTGAATAGTGTAAGTTATTCTTAAGAGAATTATAAGTGAATGAGTAAGCAGGTTTATGATTTTATTAGAGCATTTAAAGAGTACAGACATTCAGGGGGATATGAATGTTCCCATTCAAACTAGTGCCATCCCTGACCTAAATCTTAGCAAGTACTTCCTTTAAAAGATGCAACAGACAATCTCCTTTTACTGCAAACTGTGTGAAAAGGCATATCTAAACAATCTATGTAAGGAAATTACTCCTCTACAGGTGGCAATAGAGGACAAAGTCCCAGATCACAGGCAAATCAGCATTTAATAACACTTGCAAATCCGACTGTGCATATCGGTAATGTAACACTATCTATAACAGGCCCCAATACGGGTATCAGATGCATTCCGAACAGTGGTCTACATAGTTGTATTTGACTTGATCTTTCTCTGATTGTGACAAGAAGAGTTCAATACACTGCATGAACGGAAACCCGTGGAAGGCAAATGTTATAAATGGTATCTGTTTTGCAAACAACAACCCCAACCCAATCTTTTTATCTTGTTCTTTTGCCTTTCTTCTTGTTTGGTGGGCCACTGCAATTCAGCGCACACCATAGTTGGATGGTTTATTTCTCAGGGGCATCCGCTTTTGAAACATTGTCCTGTGTAGAATTGTATTTCTTTTCTGTGTCACCTATGAGCAAAGCACATTTTAAAGACTGACTATTTAGGGACTTTGCATGAACTTGAACTGAACCCTCCTGGAGTTAGATTCTAATGTATAATCCACAACAGTTTATAGATTAGATAGAATCATGACAGTCATTTATATAGTGACAATACTAGAAAAAAAAACTTTTAAGACATTGAGGCATGTTGACCATTATAGCATCTCCCTCCTTGCATCCCCCTGCCCGTTTTCTCTGACCTTTACTGATAGTAAAAATATTGCAAGCTCATCATGTGCCATATGGGCGGATGGGGATTATCACTTTTGAGTGAAAGATAATTCCTTTCCCTGGCTGTGTGTTTCATATCTTTGTGTGTTCATAGCGGTCATAGCTGCTGGTTCTGATCTTCAGAGAGACCTTTATACCTTTGTAGCCCGCAGACTGAGTATGGATAAGTAAATTTCTCCATCTTCCACTTCTTCAAATGTCAGACATGACAAGGAACTTATAAGGTCATAAGCTTGACCGGGGCATCTTTATCCAGAAACAATAGTTGCCCCCCATCTTTTTTCCCTGTCCTTCCCATCAAGCAGAGGAGTACTGAATGTCACGGTCCCCCCCTTCCCCCAACCCTCAACACCTCCCAACCCTCCACCCCCCAGCTAGCACAGCCACCTACTTTCCCTTACATATGCTAATGTTTCAGTCTCATTCAGCTGTCGGGGGCTTTGTCACAGGGGGAGGGGGAGGTTAGTGTGCATTAAGGGGCAGCTGTATGCAGTTCACCAAATTGACTCTCCGATGGTTGCCAGGCCTCTCTTCATGCAACTTTCTCTTTTTAAATCCCCATCTTTCTCAATTTTGGGGATATTCCTCAAGATAAAGCTGCAGAGCAATGAATGGCAATGCTCTTGTCAGTTTTTAGGCCTTTCAGGTGTCAAGTTTGAGGGATTTTTCTCTCACATGTGTGTTTTTGGGTGGTGTGCACTCAACAAGTGGCTGATGGATTTAATGCAGTAAGATAGCATCTCCACAGTGGGCTCATTATCACATTGGCTTATAGAGCTTTCTTACCTCTCCTCACAGGATTTATAGCTCTAATGAAAAGGATTCTTAATCAGGTAAGAGTGGCAACTTTTGATCTCAATTGTTGGTCTTCTACAGTATGTGGCAGCCTCATAAAAGTTTTATAGCTAAAAATTGCCTAGTTTACTGCTCACTTAATGTTACTTTATTTATGTGAAAAGGTAACAAAGACAGTTCTTGCAAGTTGAATAAATGGGATACATCTGCTTACTCATGTTTGATGAGAATATATCTACAGGTCAAATTCTCTGGCTGACCAAACCTTAGTCAGTGTGAGCTGAACTTACAGTTGCTGCTCTAAGATCCAAATTTCATTTCATTTGCCAGACATATGTCAGCAACACCATGAATGATGACTAAGAGGAAGTATTGTTGCTAGCCATCTCCTTGAGTGAAGTGTGTGAAAGTTTTGTGTGTGTGTATGTGTTCTCAATCATTATATTGTGTCCTCCCCTACCGCACTGTTTCTTAGTCATAAAATGAAAATATTGGCTCCATAGATTTTGGCTTAGGAACATAGTGAGATCAATGTTTTCAGAGGTTTTGCCTCAGCGTCTTAAAACACTGTAAACAGCTTCACTTGTTTGCAAAACAAAAACTCTTCTTTGTATTCCTCTTTTCCTTTGCATGTTTTCCTTCCTGTCACAGAGTACAACCTCCAACTGGCTGTCACTTTTATAGAGGTAGATGGTTGGGAAATGTGTGCCGATAGATAGATGTGGTGGCGATTTTATTCGAGAGCCCTGCTGAGCCGCATCAACCCTGTATGTCCCTTTCTGTCTCCCCTACTCAGTGGACGTCGGTGTGGCAAGGCCCAGTTTCGGGGACAGATGGTCCCTTTTGGCGTTTGGCCACAGCACAGTGCTCTCTGTCTGTGGGGCTGCACTGGAGCGGCCAAGACCTAACATGATTTCCTTCTGTTGGGAAAGTACAGGAGCTTCAGCCTTCAACAACTGAATAGACTTTGAGTCCTAATAAGGAACTATTCATGTGGTCCTGCACCTAGCTCTTACAAACTGAATAGATTGGCCTGTGATAAAGCTGCAACTCATGATTCTTGCAACTTGCTGTCCGCTTCAAGTTGGAATCAGTATGTTATAATTTTGTCAGGGAACAGGGGCTCTTTTTGTACTTTATCCTCGACCAAATTTTTTTGTTTTCTCTTTTACTGCAGTGCATCGAAGGTCTCTGATTAGGCAGCAGTTGAGCTTTGTTCTCATGTGAATAAACAGGGGAAAATCTGTTGTCCTGTCTATTTTAATTCCCAGATCACCCTGAAACAACCAAAGGACAATAGCAATGTGCTGCCTGGCAGGCGCTGGGCAGAGAGCCAGCTGGCAGGGCAACAGTGCAGGAGACTCCCATTTTCAGAGAAGCCATGAGGAGGCCTGACGCTCTGCAACATTAACTACAGCCGGCTATACCACTAATATAAACCACAGGCTCTTTTCTCTCCAAAACGGAATTTTACAATCTAGCAAAGCTCCACACCTTGCTAATTTGAGGTTTTGAAGCTCCCAGGACTGTGGTTAAGTTGCCATTTGATAGATTGATTTTTGTAGTTTTGTTCACCTTTACATTAAAAAGTTGTCATTCCATTCTGTTGTAACTTTATCAGTGGCTGTCATAATAACGCATTATCCGTTGTTGAAGTTTTCAAACATTGAATAAGATTCACAGAGTATCAGTATATGTATTCCAAATACTGTGACAATAGTTGGACAATAGCTTTGTTAAGAGTTGGATCTTTAAGAATAAATCAATTAAATCCTGTGGATATTTAATGGGTTTGAGGAGAACCTACTTAGTGATTGTCTTCGAAGCACTGGTTCATGTCTTCCCATAATTCATTTTATGTTCCAGTAAAACAGGGATATTTACAATGATGTTGTCTGGATCAATGTGCACATAACTGGATTTGCCGTGACTGTACTTGTTCTCTGGAACATATATAAACAACTCTCTTTTGGCAGACTTTTTGCTGTGTGTAACAAAGCATATGGAAGATATTATGATTAGAGTGCATGCAGGAAATGAAAAGAATCTGCCATTTTCAGGTTCTCTTCTGATAAATACTTGCTGTTCCCTGAACCAAATAAAATGGAGTCATAACACATTTGACCCTTGCGCTTTAGACTCAAATGTAGCCAGCACATTCCAGTTGGAGCTACTGCTAGCCCAAAGCAAACTCAGGGGTGTTGTGGTATAGGAAAGCACACTTGTTTATCCTGACTGGCTGTATGATGCTGTAACAGCAAAACCAACCACCAGTTCAGACAGTGGCATTTCCATAGCAAATTGCCATATTTTGGCAAATTTAATGCAAGGGAGCATATATGTAGATAGATGTAGTGTGGTGTGATGCCTATTAAAGGGCAGTGACCTCAGTTTAGCCCTTGTAGCCAAGTAGGGAGGCTATCAGATAGTGTAGCCTATGACATATTTATCTCGTTGTGTGTATTCAAACTGTACTGTTGAGAATATGTGTGGAATTTCTCCATCTGGCGTGTTATCAACTTTGTAAATGCTTTCATCTTCATGTTCCCCTCTTTCTCTTGGAATTGAATTAAATCTGCCAAACTCATTAGGGAAACTTGAATGTATTTGACATGAGTTTTTAAAAAAGTAGACTAACATACAGGTCTTGCGTACATGGAGTGTTTTGAAGCTGCGGAAAGTGTGATCCTTGCAGATACCGCTGTGCTTGCTTGATGAAGCTCTTGAAGTTCACCTTAAGAACAGAATGGGTTTTAGCAAATGTGGGTATTTCCCACACTGTATTTTGAAGCAAAGCAGCAGACGAATGATGAGACAGTGAATGTTTACTCTGCACAGTCTAACTTTCTTTTTTTAATCTATCCAACTGATTTTGCTGTTAGGTCAACCGAGGTCTCTTGCAATCGAGGTCTCTGTGCACCAAGATAGAAACAAAAACTCTAATTGTCTCCTGCTGGTTTCCTCTGTTAAACCCATAAACATGCAGAGCCACTGTATTCTTTCCTGCTCCTGTGTAACTAATGCACTATCTACCACTGCCAATCATGTTTTTGCAGCTGTTTTCAGCTAAATTGGATCATATTTGAATCATTATAGTTTTGATAATAGATTTCAGCATGAGATGTCGGAAGACACATGAATGTTTCCAAAGATAAATGAGATGGACAATGACTAGCTAAAGATGCAGCTAATGATACAAAATTAGAAGAATAATTGACCTCTTTAGTTATCACAGAAAATATGGTCCATTTTAAATGATAAAGGGCTTTCAGCGGAAACTTTGCCTCCACAACATGTAATTATATATCTATCTGTCCATCCATATATTGTGTAATTTATCTTATTTCAAGAACCAAAAACTCAAAACCCTGGTCCTAATTCTTTGTCCCACCATTGAATCATGTTTGCAATGTATTTCTCTTGTCATACCAAAAAACACTAAGCTTCTTATTACTTTGAATGTTCATTACTTTTGATCATAACTGACAATATAAAATGAAAATGTTGACTTGCTCTGGCATACTAGCAAGGATGCAAGAACAAATTACCTTGCATGTGCGCTCAGTTACAAAGAAAATTGTTTCTCCGATCTGTCTCTCCTTTTGGTAAAGCTAACATGGCTACTTGCTAATTGTTGATGTTTACCAGTACCAGAGTTATAAGTAGGTTTTCCCCTCTCTCCTATGTGATTCACTTGAGGTTTTTGGCTCTCTTTATTTTGACTCAAAAGTTCCTCACCTGGAAGTAGATACCCTCTGTGCCTATCATGTAAGAAGTAACAAGAATCATATTTGACAGCTTTTCAGAAAATACTAAATTTGATTTTGAACTGGGTATTCTGGAGCGCAAAATTAAATGTGAAGTGAATTGAGGTGAAGGAGAGGGTGGGAAGTGAGGGGCAGTGCTTGAATTTGACTGCCTGATTGTTTATGATGGTAATAACCACATATAGTGCTGACAGTTTGGCACACATCACTTGTAGAGCATTATTTTTAATACCAAAACCCACATAACTTGAATACATATGTGGTGTCTTTATTTGTCATATTCCCAAATTTACATCTTCTGAGTGTGAGCTGTTGGAAGAAGCCCAATATCATGTGGTCTACTTGAGGACTTGACACAGATGAATTTCATTTCATTGGATTCCTCACTTCCCCTGAGGGTGTGACCCTCCTTTCACACTGACCATTAGAATCACAGCATCAACCCCTGCAGGCAATTGTAGAACATCAGGGTCTTCAGTTGGTGGTCTGACCACAATAAGAGAAGGTGGACATAAATGATTGGGTTCCTACTACGTCAAATGCAGTGTTAGTGCTGTGCACGGCAAAGAATGGGGCTTGCCATTAATATTACAGCCTTCACATCTGCTAATTTGAGTGTCAGCTGGTGGTAGATTCATCCCTGCTGTGAGGTTGAATTTGTGGATGAGGGGATAAAAGAGGAAGAAGAAGGTGAATGGAACTTTTGTTTTTTCTCTGGAATGCCCTTTCATACCCTTGGTTGGTGTGAGGACTATTATATAAATAGTCTTTACCAGTGGTCTTTGTGGTTAGTGAAATAGCCAGGAAGATGGTGGTGGTGCTTTCCCAGGCCCCAGTAATAAACTCACAAGGAATAGATTTCCCAATTAATTAGTTTTTTGCTTTAATTGCACAGATTTCTTTGAGTAAAGCCTTGGCAAAATGCCCATTCTCAGTTTTTATTTGCTCCAATTCTTTCATTCATCTTCTTAACCCTACTCTTTACCTTTGCATGAATCCATTTAAGGTAAAGAACCGCTTCAGTGAAGCAGAAATACAATTGTTCTCATCAGACTGGAAACGCCTGTGGCTGGTTGCAGTCACACACATCTGCACCCAACTCTCAAATTTACAGTGTGAATGTCAATTTATTTTTAGATTGCTTATTTTCATTTAAAAATCAATATACAGTGCTCAAAAAAATTAAGGGAACACTTCTACAACACAATGTAATGTAAGTGTTTCCTTTATTTTTTTGAGCACTGTATATTATTTACCTTACACCTATTGTGTAGGTTAAATTGATGCAGTCAGAAAACAGCAGAAATTTTTCTTTGAGTCATCATTAACCTTCTATCTGTTTTGGCCACATATACTCTATAAAACCCCTGTGAGCCAACTGATAGCTGCTGAGAGGTAAGGTCCCTCTTTGTGTTTTTGCCTGAATAAACAACCAAAAACTATCCATGACAGTCAGTTTGAGGAGAAGGTGTAGAAGAAACGGAATGTGATTTGTTGTTTTAATTGTGAGGTAATGTAGGAATCAAATTGTCCTCAGTAACGCTTAAGCAATTTTCCCCCCAGGTGTGTTTTGCTTTCTGCATGGTTGTTTCGTCCTGTGTGTTAATAATGCACAGTGTGACCTATCCTAAGATCACGCTGGATCCAGCCAGCCTGTGTAAAACAGCAGTGTGCAGGTAACAAGAGAGAGAAATAAAAAGGGTTATGAATTCACTGTGAGGAACCAGGGATTTTAGTCCACAAAGCAATGTTGCCCAATTCACAATATGATGAAGTCCATGAGCTGGAAAATTGGTGTAATCATCTTGGCCTCTAACCTACATTGCACCCTAATTTGGCTGTGGGTGGAGGGGAGGACTGCACCAAGGCTTGAACCTCAGCTCTGGAGGTCAAAGAGTCTTTGGGAAGAGGCAAGCTACTCCTTCCTGCTTGACAAGAACAGAGGAGCATTAATATAGCTCAATTACACAAGGCTCTATTGAAGATAATTGGCCATAATCACATGTCTGTGTTCAACTCAAAGCTCAGGATTTGCTCAGCGTCATAGTCTTAAACAAATAAACACGTTTGACCTTGATCTCAAGGCTAGAAGGCTGAACAGTCTGGACGATAGTGCTTTTTATTTAGAGAAAAGGAAAGTAAAAGTATGGTTTGAATATAGTTACCTCATTTGTATTTTTTTCTTTCTACAGTTTTGCTTCTGCGCATATTTTTTCTGTGTTAATATATAATTCAGTAATGTCACACGGCAGGTGCACTGAAAGAAATACAAGAGTGTGATGACCCTACATATGCAATTTGTAATATTTTGCTCAGACTCTTTTGACTTTGTTTTCATTCACAACCAATATTAGCAAATGATTTATGAGTCCTCATCTCCTCTGGGTTTAAATCAGACTCTGTTGAAAGTTACCTTTAATGTAAGGCTAGAAAAGTCACAAATGCCAAGTTTTTCAAGCGGTGTGTCTCAGTATCTTGTGTCATTTATGATTTTTCCTAAAATCAAGGCTCCCTGAAATGGACATATCAGATTAACTGTCAAAAATGTTTTTTTAAGCAGAATAACATGGCCCTGCTTTGAACTTGTGCCACTGCAATTTGCCGAAGGGATGTCAGCTCTAAATGGATTTGTCTTAATAATGTTTTCAAGATGTTTATTTCTTGTTACTGTAAGTTCATATTGCTACAGGATAATAGTTTGTGTTGCTCTTTTTTTTTTCAAATGCATGTGTTTTAAAGGCCCTAGTCTTTTCATAGGGGTTTGCAGTGTAAATAAATAAACACACACACACACACACACACACACACACATATATATATATATATATAAGATTGGGTCTCCTTTTTCTGAACCCACTGGTGAACTGACTTGGGAAACAAGCACTGGTTGAATCTGACATGCAGAGTATGTCTGTATACTTACATGTTCTTTTAATATGCTTTTGTAGAGCTATGAGTATTGACAAATATAAATTCTGTTGTCCGTTTGTTTTTTGTTTGCTTTGTTTCGGTGTTTGAAACTTTTTGAACTAAACTGTTTGATATTATGTTTTAAAATGAACCATATTTATACAATGCAGAGATGAAAAATGTTGTTCATCTATACTTAATTTGAACAGATTTAAGTCAAATGAATTTGCCAAAAACAAAGAGTGGTGTTCATGTTACAGATCTCGCCAAAAACTACAATAAGGCTCAGTTCATTACTGAGAGAAACGCTGAGTACAGGTGCTGACAAGAAGAGAAAGACCAGGAACACGCTAATAATTATGGTTAACTTAAATTCCATTCTGTCTTATTTTTTTCCACAAACAAACCCATGAAAAAGTTTCAAAAGAGGTCAGAATTTTTCAGGGGGCTGGAGATCAGATCAATGGGATTTACAATGATTTCGAAGGGAAAAGCTGTTTGTGAACTTAGTCAAAGAACGAATTATATTTGTAGGCAGATGTTCTACTGTTAGTCCTTTTAACATTTGGTCTCTATTGGCTCCAAAAATGTAGTAATTTTATGATAAGTTGTACTGAATTCCAATAAATGTAACATCCGTCACTGACAATTATCACGGGAGGTATAAAAAAAGAGCACAATATTAGAATGTCTCCCTCCATATTATCTGGAAATGACTAATAAACAGTTAGTCTGGCAAGTCCATCAGAGCTGACTAATACCATGTGGTGTCCCCCTGCTGTTATAGCGTGTGAACATTGATAGAAAAGTATGAATCACATGAAGACATAAACATGTCTGCATCCTGTACACCATATCAATATCTGTCTGGTCTTTAATCAGACAACGATGGATGTCAGAGGGGTATTCAAAGCCTATCAAAACTACTGCACTATCCATCTCTGGATTAACCAAGCTAAATACAGACACACCAACGTCACAGACTCAAAATGCTTTTTCCCCTTCTAAATTATGGTCAGATTTTCACTGTTAACCCTTCATCAAAGATCGGTGTGAATAATTTCCCAGTTTGTCAGTCAAATTGCTTCCTTTAAAAAGAAGAAGTTAAAGAACAATGAAGCACTTGAGTGTAGCAGACTGTTTAACAACTTTTTTGTGTGAAATAAACCAACAATTGGTCATTGTATCACAGTTTTTCATATGTTTTAAAACATAAATATTCTTCCTCACAAAGACTTTTTTTATCATTAAACATTACAGCTAAGGGCAAAGAATTAAGACATAAGGATTTTGATTTTAAGACATGAGATTTTGACTTATTGTTTCCTTGTCTACAAGCACGGTGTATAGATAAATACATAACAAAAAATTCCATGTTTTTTCTTCAGAGTTTAATTATTTGCGGGCTCCAAATCCATAGAATACCTCCCTCTTCTCTCTCTCGCTCTCTCTTGTCTCTCTCTTGTCTCTCTCTCACCAGCTTATATCTCTCTGTCTCTTCCCACTTTTTGCCAGACCTTGTGTTTTTAACACCCATAATGGCGAGGCAATACTCCACTAATAAATGGCTGCTAGTAAAGCAGACCGCCCACCCTCCATCTGCTGACTCCCAAGAACACAGAGAGCCACAAAAGAAAGAACAGAAAACAGCCTCCTTCAGGTCACATACAAGAGAGAATCTGCTGACCAAGTAGCCTGTGACACTCTCCATTGGCTGAGAAGGGGTGGGGGTTGATGGTAGGGGATTTTTGAAGGTTGGAGGTGGACAGAGACACGTTGCAACTGTGTTCATTAATCACTGTCACAGAGAAAGTAGCTAATAGAATGAGGGGAAGGGAAACACAGGCCACCATGTTCTCCAGTTTTTCGTTGTCCTGTCCTTCACAAGAAATATAGACAAATTTACCCATTTCTTTCCCCTTGCGGAAACATAATCACAGGGAGGCAGGATGTTTTTTAGATAAATGACTGCCTTTGCATATCTTTTTTTTTTAAAACTATCAAATGATTTAATACCACTTGGAGCTTATGGAACATATAAGACTGCTTCATAACTTAAAAGTTATAAACAAAAGCAATGGGTGTATGCCTTAATTTATGCAGTTCTTTTGTAATTCTGGTGATTGAAACAAGTCGTGCAACATTTCATTTCAATATACAATATTGTTTTAATGTTGACAATATATGCACAAGGTTTATCTAACTGCTATACACAGCTATGTTGTTGTCTAGCTACTCAGCTCAGACAAGTGGGAGAGGTCATTCATTTACCAAGCATTAAGATTATAGTATCTTGTATTCATTATTCATCCTGTCCTTAGTCATCCTCAAAAGCCTCTGTAGAAGTGTCATCCATGATAGAGCTTTTGGCACAGGTGGCACATTTTGTTGTGACTTGCTCCAATTGGAAACGTGAAAAGACTTGATATACTGTAGCTGTTGCTCAGCACTTAGTCATTCCTTCTCCTTGTTTTGCCTTAAAATTGACCTGGGATGGATTTTGGTTGACAGGAGAAACTTAAATTGAATGCCTGGCAACCGGAATAGAAGGCAGTGGGAAAACCATGTGAGGGAGGATATTTACGTTTTTAAGCTTGTGGATTCAGCAAAGCTCATTACCTCCGCCAAGGACATTATGTGATTGGTTTGGTACTGTTTGTTTGTCTGATTGTCAAGCTGTTTTCACCAAACTTGCTGCAGGGGTTGTGATTGAGGTATAGAAGGAGCTGTTAAATTTGGTCTTGACTCATCTAACAAAGGAAAATACACGTTTTCTTTTTTTAGACTGTCCTTGTTTTTATTTGACACCCAACCAAGTACTTATGAACATATTCTAAGATAAATATGGTTTAAGGATTTTTTTTTTTTTGTTTAGAGCTGAGATAGAGCTGTTCAAGATAGTTATCCCTGCCAACGGGGTTATATGATTTATTTTTATATTGTAGGCTTTATGTCCCAGACTGCTACGCATAATTATTTAAGCAAAAAATTAGACATCACACAGAATTGAATTTTCAACCTGATTCTTGTGTGTTTAATTGCAAATCAAACAGACTCATTCCAACTCAAATTCAGCTGCATATTTTTAAAGATGATTCACCTTATTCCCTTCCGCCCCCCATATATGCATGTGAATGAAGGCACATATCCAGAATATTTCTCTGTATCAGTTAAATATTAAATTAATTTTCTGTACATGATATTTCACTCCCAGAGTGAAAGAAGAAAACAACATAAAAGATGTTTCATAAGTAACTCAGACACTCTTGCCCTCACGGAAGATGTTAATTCTGACTGGCTCTGGCAATATTTACATCATGGCAGTGAGTAGCGTATTCCATTATTCATCATATGCCAACTGTAATGGACAAACATTTCATAAAGCGGTGTTCGTTGTTTTTATTATGCAATCACATGACACAACACAATATCCTGTTGTCTTGTCTTAGCCCTGTGCTAAATACAATGACATCACACTTGTCATTAAAGCTGTTTTTCATTGCCAAGCGAGTCTTTCTTCGGAGACCAAGGACTGTATAAAGTGTGGAAATAACTTAGAAAGTATCACTGTCAATCTTTGTCTACACATTGGGGTCATGCATGCATTAACCTCAATTTTAACCGACAAGGCACATGTATTTATTGAAAATGTTTGCAACTTTTCAGAGTATTTGGTCTATCCTAAATGGTTTATAATAGGATCTGTCCCATTTTCATTTTAAAATAGTTAACATTCCTTCATAAAAAAATGTCAGAGAAATGTAAACAGTTGTCTGGAAACATGGGCTATCATCTGTGGATGGAGCTGAAGCACACCCCAGGAGGCTGGCCCCAACTCAGATCATCTCTTATTTTTGTTCAAATGCATTTAAAAGGAGATGAGTTTTAACAGGGTTTATCATCTTCATTGAAGCTAACATGAGGCATTCAGTTCTCTTCTCCCTGTGATATGTGAGGCAGCTTGTAGCCCAGGTTTGTTGATTGAGGGATATCTGGAAGGTTTACTTGATAACATTTTTTTTTTAGAAGATGACTGTATTATGGTTAAATGAGCCAAACTGCCAGAACTGAAGAACTAGAAAAAAACATTTCGGTCAATGTGGAAAGACTTGCAGTCTCTGTTGCAACTCATCATGATGTGCAGGTTTCAAACCATTTTAACTGTTCAGTCCAAGACCCCAACTGGACCTCAGGCACTCCTAATAGCAATGGATAAGATAGATGAAAGGAATCTGCTTGAAAATGACTTAAATGTATTTATTTATTTGTATTTCCTCTTCGTGTTACATGTTTAATTGGAAAGGTTTTTTGTCTCTCTTATTACTTTTTAAATGTCAGAAACGTTTTCTGCGGTAAAATGAAACTCGTATTTAACAAAAGCCTCCATGTGGCCGAGATATTACTTGGAAAATTGTTTGTTGAAGGATGAGCAAAGTGACAATTCTGAATAAAACAACAGATTCCACACTTTTTTGTTGATATGCATCAGCTAAATACTGCTAAATCAGGTGACAGGGCTTGGAAAATTTCCTCATGAATTTATAGGAGAAAAGATTGCAGCTACTTAATATTTCAGTGTCATTTGGCTACTATTACATTTGTAGTCAATATAATCAATCATACAAAATTGTAATTCTACCTCTAACCAGCAATGTTTGGTTAAAGAGGAAGTATAATTGATTGCTCATACAAAAAAAAAATCCTGTATAATTTGCAGGCCTTATGATGATGCAAGCAGTTGGATTGTACATGTGACCATTGAGCTGAACATCTGCCTCTTGCTGCTGTAAATTGTTTTGCCACCATCTGTTTGATGTTGGCTAGAAGCACCAACAAATATATATTGTCAAATTAATGGAAATATCTGATGTGTGAACAGGATGACAAAGCCTCCACCACGCTGGAATACTGGTTAAATGGTTCAGTTCAATGGTTAAACTGAGTGTAAAAATGATATAAATCATACATATTCATCAGATTTGAGCCTTCTGATGATGACCTTTTTGAGATGTTCGCATGTTGGATAATGCCCCCACAACAGCATTAGGAATTGCAAGACCTTTTTTCCAGGAATATTTCAAAACTATACCGGAATGTACACCGCAGCCAATTTGTTGGCTGAATACTTTACCATGACACAAGATGCAATGTTGTGTTCCTTTTAATGTACTACTTCTTCCTTTAGTAAACCAGAAACAACAGCAAAGCCACTAAAATATGCTAATTAGACCTATTCTAGACATGCTCTACTTTGCTGTAAAACTATATGTCCTTATGTACCTGTTGAGACTTCTTGCAAGGTAACGCAATTGCAACAATTTAGGTCAGCAGCAAAATCAATTTGAACGTTGAAGTGAATGTGGCTTCTTTTGGGGCCATTTTCCTGACTATAAACAATATATTATGTAAAGCTGTGTCAGTAACACAGTCCACAAAGCGTGATTTAGTGCTAACTTTTTTTTCTCTGTGTTTTTGTCTCTGTTTCATAGATTCACCTCTTCCAGCTGTCGCTCTTCATTGTTGGCATGCTGTGAGAAAGAGTCCTCTCTGCTGTGCTTCAACCCTCATCAGACACTTGTCCTTGACATCCAAATGCTGTGTGTCAATCATTGCGCCAGGATTCTATTGTGTAATGACGACGGCTGCTTCTTTGACTCAGGAAAAAAGGTCCTCCTCTGCTCACTAGTGAGCCGATCACATGGTATAATGAAGAAGGGTCCTGAAAGTCTGCTCCTTCAGGCTTTTGCCAGCAGGATATGAGTATTTTGAGCTCTGTTTCAGATAACAAATCAAAGCTTGTGGGAACAGTGGGAGGCCCAGAAGAATACCCCAGAACCATGCAGTCAGAGGAACTATTCAGCAGGAAACTCAAAGCTTTGAATGGTAACATGGGGCCACCAGCATCCAACATGCAGGGGAAACCTGATGGAGCTGGCAAAACAAATGGTACTCCAGCCATGCCTAAAATGGGTGTCAGGGCAAGGGTGACAGAATGGCCGCCAAGGAAAGATGCATGGGATGGAAGGCCATCACCAAACTATCAGAGTGTGATACCAATGTTTCAGAATGGACAGCAGGACCACACTGCAGAAATAGTGGAGCAGGGTGAAGCAGTCTGTTTGGAAGTGGACTACCCAGGCACAAAGTACACACTGAGTGACCTCCTCAGCCACTCACCTTTGAAGGGTCTCCACCCAATCCGTCAGCGTAGCAACAGTGATGTCACAATTAGTGATATTGATTCTGAAGACATAATGGACCAGAATGCTATCAATCCAAACACCGGGGCCTCTCTGCACCGTGAATATGGAAGCACGTCATCCATTGACCGCCAAGGCCTGAGTGGAGATGGATTCTTCACAATGCTTCGAGGCTATCGAGTGGACACTCTGGAGCATCGCAGCATACCTCCTTTAGGATTTCCTGAGTTGTTACGTTGTGATGCCTCACTTTCCCCCAGCTTGCAGACAGCAGCCCAAATCGCAAGGGGTGAGATAGTTCACATTCCAGGCTATGATTACATAGAAAGTTCTCTTCTCTATAGCAGGGACCGGGAGAAATCCTTCATGAGGCGTCTCAAGTCAGAATCATCAGAAACATCTTTGTTCAGGAAATTGCGAACCATCAAAAGTGAAAGTGATGCGTTGCGGCTCTCAGTAGAAGATGACCGTCGACCACTCAGCTTTCAAAAATGTTTTGCACATTATGATGTGCAGAGTGTTCTTTTCAACATCAGTGAGGCAGTGGCAAGCAGGGCCAACTTGAGCCAGAGAAAGAATACCACTACCGGGGCTTCAGCTGCCTCAGCAGGAGCTGTAACTGGTGGAGTGTCTGGCGGAGCTGGGACTGCACCTGGGGTGGGGCCAGATAATGTAGCAGCAGGATGTAGCAGTGGAAGTGCCACAATTTTCGAATCTCCACTGGGAAGCAGAGAGGACTTGAACCCCAAGGAGAACTTGGACGCTGATGAGGGGGATGGAAAGAGCAACAGTCTAGTGTTAGGCTGCCCTCATTTTCGCAATGAGATTGGTGGTGAGGGCGAGAGAAAAATTTCCCTCTCCAGAGCCAACAGTGCCAACTACATTGGCGTGTCTGAGAGCTGCTCCTTTGAATCATCTCTAAGCTCACACTGTACCAATGCAGGCGTCTCTGTTCTGGAGGTGCCAAGAGAAAATCAGCCTATCCATAGGGAGAAGGTCAAACGATACATAATTGAACACATTGACCTTGGAGCATACTACTATCACAAGTTCTTCTATGGGAAAGGTAAGAGCCACATGTGGCTTCCATTTTGTTTATAAGAATGATGTAGTGATGATGTTGTAGGGAATGAATGACACATTGCCAAGAATGATAGATACATCAGGTCAAAGCTGTTTAGTGGAAAAGGCGACATGGGACAGCTTTTGGTCTTTGCGTCAGATATTTTGAAGGGCCGTTTATTCTTGCAAGCCATGATCAAATAGAAGCCAGTACAATAAAAGGGTTGTCTTAGTTGTGACTATGTTTCACTTTCTTCGAAGAGGAGTGCCCGTGTCTTCCCTGTGATACTGCAGTGAACCCCTTGGAGAAGCTGTGATTAGTCATGTGGGAAGAGATAGGTGAGCAAGAGGGTGTGTTGCAGCTGTTCCCTGTAGGGGCCAAAGGGGTGTGAAGACCCCGCTTATGAAACAATGGGGTCAGCAAAAGCATGTCAGGGTCTTAGATTCCCTCATTAAAATACCTATATAAGTGTGGCTGGATATACAATGCCTACCCAACCCCTCATAGCATCATACATTTCTGTTTTTCCCAGTGTCCTTGTGTTCACTGCTCCCAGCAGATTGGATTACTCATTTTTAAGCCCCTCAGAAAAACAGCTGCTTCACCTTTAACATAAATAGATGCCTGAAAGTCTTTAAGAATATACTCTGTAAATCAGTTGACTGTCTCTTGCCAAGGCTAATGAGACCGATACAAAATGTTTGAACGAACTATTGATCTTCAGCAGATAATCATTTATTGTTGTTTTATGTTGCTATTTCATAATTCGCTCAATTCTCTCAATTCGTTCAATTCTCTCAATTCTCTCAATTCAAATTTTTGAATTGTTAATATTTATAATATTTATACAATTTCTATTTATTGCAACGCAGGTCACATATGTAACTGGTATAAATAAAGAGCCCCAGGTTGCTGTCACTTTCATTTCGATGTTATAGGGTTATGTTAACGAAAGATGTCTTTTTCACAGTATGTGAATCTAGCCTTTGCCCTTTTTTATGAGGTGTTTCATTGGAGAGACAAGTCTGTCATCACCTCTCTTTCAACACACACACACACACACACACACACACACACACACACAAGAATTACTGCGCGTCACCACTCGGGTAAGCTTTTATCAACCTGGCCTGAACATTGATCCCATTGAATGCTTACAGCGTCTTTCCCTCAGCAACAGGACTATGTCTCCCCAGGCTGCCACAATAAACAGCATTTCATTCACACCAATGGAACAAGCCTTGTTGCATGGAGGTCATGGTCAGATACTGTATTTGGTCACACATCATGGGTTCCATACTCTGTCATAAGTAGAAATATTTGACCTGAAAAAAGCACCAACTATGAAATAGTAACAAGAAATTCAGGACTGAAAATTTTGACAACAGTTGTGGTGTGGAGTGACAGGAAACCAAGAGATGGGGCATTATTTGACATGACAATCAAAGTCTTTCATTTGCAACCTTTGGCAAATGTCTATACCAAATAATGTGTGCAAGTGACATATTACAGAGAAGAGTTGACTAAAATCTCTTCTCTGGTTAGCACTGCTTCCTCACTGGGTATGTATGAAGAGTGAATGCCTTCTTCTGGCATTAGACCTCATGCCTCACGGAGCATACCCCCTAAGTCCACTGTCTCTGGCATGCTTCACATTCCTCATGTGTAACCCTGCTTGACCTCAAGAAAATTAAAATAATTATTCAAATATTCATGCTGATATCTACCCCCCAAGTCGATACTGCATTGACAAATGTAGTTTGCAATTCTATTACATTCTGTTTTCGACATAGAATGGATGCAATGTCTAAAGTTTCCACGGTGATCTCTTCACGATTATTAGGGCTTTGACTCCCTACTGAGGTTTTTCTTTTGTCGTCTGCTGAATCCCAGTTTTTCTTTCAGGCTTTTGCCTGGATTATGATGTGTGTTCTCAAGGCACTGCTGTGCAAGTGCAAAACTAAACTTTGCCCACACACAAATACACACACACACAAGCACAATGACTCTCATTTAGTTATATTTATTTTGAGCATTGTATCATGTATCATGAACTTTAACAATAAAAGTCAAGTCTTAAGTGCTTTTAGTCTTCATTTACCTCTATATACCACTGAATACCGAGTTTGAAATATTAATCCTTTCTCAGGATATTATTATGAAATTAAAATTTAGAAGCAGAACATATCAGGGCTAAATTTGGGAATTAAAAAAACTTAATTATGAGCTTCATTAAATGTAACTAATTATTATCACTGAATAAACCAAAAATTGTTTAATTCATGTTTCTCAGTTCAGAAGATTTCATGCTTTTCTTTCGAATTTTGTTAATGTGAAGAATATGGGGTAATTGAAATAATTGTCTTACGTTATTATTGTTGTTATATTTATGGCATTTTCATCTTGCAATAGTTATACAGATGAAACAAGTACAGGCCAGGATCACAATAACAATTACAAGCTGGCCTACCTTATTTTGCACAAGATAGACAATAAGCTATTATCATGTTTTTTTCGTAGGAAAAAAGTGCATTAATTTACCTATGCTCTTAAAATGTTAAAAATGTTGAATTGTCGACCTGTCTTACAGTTTTAATTTTTATCTGTGTAGTAGTGATCATGTCATAATTATACTATTTCTAATTTGGAAACAAACCAGCAAAAATGCATTCAAACTTGTTTCTTTCAAAACGCTACTGTCCAGAATAACAAACTTAATAAAGCAAACAATTCTCCATTTTCACAAAAATAATCTGATTTAGTATCTCAAGATGAAGGATGAAACTGAATTTGGGTCAATGATGAGCAATAGTGGGTTAGAATTCACACACAGCTGTTTTTCCCATTTGTTCTATTTTCATATCACAATCTGGGAGCTTTCCATTCTAATCATGAGTGAATTAATTTCAAATCTCTGCATCCAAGCTTCTCTTCAGCATCACTGTCAACTCCTGTCCCCAAAGCTTTTTTTGCAAGATTTAGATATGCAGATGGCAAAATAGATTCAGAAATATAACTTTGCACACTGATCTAAGGATAGACACCTTCAGCTTTTGTCTTTAAACTCAGACTGATAAATGATGCATAATATTTGTTTACATCTGGTCTGTTGTGATCCATCTCCAGAGCACCAAAACTATTTTGGGATAGATGACCATCTGGGACCTGTGGCAGTTAGCATCCGTCGAGAGAGGCTGGACGACGGGAGGGAGAAAGATGGAATGCAGTACAACTATCGGGTCACATTCAGAACCAGTCAGGTAAACTGACCTTTCTGTTTGGGTCATGGTCGTAAATCAGACCAAACTATTTAAGATGTCTGGCCAGAGAAACCTGCTTGATTTTTTTGCTGCTCTGTGATATTTGTGACTTCTTATATTTAGAACACAATCTTAAAGGATGTAGACGGTTCTCTTTGCTCAGGGCTCGGTAATGCAGCATAGGGGCGCTCTCAGAAAGGAAGTGCTTCTCATTCTGCATTGAACATGTACTGCATGTGAAGTAACCATGGAAACTACATAGTAATCAAACCAGGTTCAACCAGCAGACCTGTTATTTGAAAGCATTTCCTGAAGAATATATATTAATACATGAACCCGCAGTAAAAATGTCAACTGTATGAGTATGAGAGGGAATATGAAGAAGAATTTCGGGCAAATTTCCTTGCCTGCTAGCAGCACTGTCTTTACAAGTAAAGAACAGAAGGACACCCAAGTCCAGCCTATACTGGCATCCAGACAGGTGAATTGTTTCCCTTAGCGTCATCCTTGTCAACCTTGATAGATAGAAACACATACAGCCCCAGGATAGTCGACCATTACAAAACAGAAGTCAGTTTAGTCACCATTAAGTAAAAAGTGATTCCTCCACTCCCGCAAAATCCAATATTTTGGGTAGGTGGATGAGCTTGCTCATTTTCCCAGTCCAGACTACAGCCTACCACTACCCACTACTCAGTCCAATGACGAGCCTGTCCTGGCTGAAGCTTTTATGATAGAAAATGAATGCTAGCAGGTATAGCCCTCCATGTGCTAGTGTAAAGAAATGCTTCAGTTGCTGTGGAAAGAAGAGGAAGTGTCTCACATCTCTCCTCTAAATCTGTTGCAAACAGTCAGAAGAGGCCAGTGATTCTGTGCCAGTTTTAGCTCTGCTGGTCAGTCATGCAGACACTGATGCAGTTTATCAGAATCAGTGTGATCAGCTTTGTTCATCCTCACACATCCACACACAGACACATATGCACATGCATGCACACACAACACAATTAATCCTCAAACTGGGATGCACATTCCGCGTCCCTGGTGGTACAGAAACCTTTCACTGATAGATGCTGGGTGGTCTCATGCACTGAATTATTCAGGTGCAACAGATGTGTCAGGCAGGGAAATGTCACTGATACCCAGTACCATTCCTGGTTTGAAGCACCACTCCCATGATAAAACAATGTATCTGGGTCATGCTAGCCCTGCAAGTAGCACGAAGACAATGTATAACTCCCCAACCACTGGGGCATCTTTTTGCATACACTGTTACCATTTAGCCACAGCCCTCTTGTCTTCTTTTCCGACTCTCGGCTCTGTTAAATCATGTACTTCTCAGAAGTACCTGATGTCCAGCCATTGACTGCTGAAATTCACTTTGATGGCCAAAATGGAATTTATAGGCATAAAAGTGTCTGTGATATTTGAAATGACACATTGTTACAGAGTGTTTTTTTTTTTTTTTACGTTGGCGGCTTTTGATGCTGGTGTTTTGACAGTGACTGGCCTACAAATAGTCTTAAACAATAAAATGCTACTTAACATCTGGTGTTTATTTAGTATATTCTTATTATGCGAAATTTAAGACTGTAATGCTACCTATTGAAATGACATAGTAGATGAGCAATTGGCCTAAATAAAAAGATAGAATACCATAAAGGCGAATCACATCTGTCTCACAAAGCAGCCGTAAGATCATTTCCAAAATGTGGAACTCAAACATATGGTTCAAGTCATAGACGATGAAACAGAATAAATTGAATTACTGACTTACAAACATATTGACCTACACTTACACGAACCACAATATACTGCACAAGGGTGTACCAGAACCTCATATCAGATACTCAACATAATTAACTGAATCTTTGCCATCTGTTTGTCCCCTCAGCTGACCACACTGCGTGGAGCGATCCTGGAGGATGCCATTCCCTCCACAGCCAGACACGGGACAGCCCGCGGCTTGCCGCTGAAGGAAGTGCTTGAATATGTCATCCCAGAGCTTAATATCCAATGCCTGAGGCTGGCCCTCAATTCCCCCAAAGTCCCAGAACAACTCCTGAAACTGGACGAGCAGGGGGTAAGTACCATTCTCAAGCGTGCAGAATACTGCCACCATGTTTTTGACAGGAGTCATGCTGACGAGGAACCATTGAAGGAATCAGTGGACACTTTGAGAAATATGTGTATTTATATTCTCAAAATACTGAATTTAAACTAATAATGTGGGGAGCTACGCTCTATCCTATACTGGATTGAGACCACCGGTCTTTTTTATATTCAGAAATTCTTTATCTGTTTGTGAGCATACAGGTGCTTGTAGGAGGATATTGTTACACTTGGACACTGAAATTAACCATTTCCTGTTGTTAAGGCTGCTGGCTGTAGTTTCATTGTCAACTATCATGGTCTGAAGGAAAATATGCTCATATTTCCAAAAATATTTCTTGAAGGGAGGAGAATTCATTGCCTTTCCAGTTTCACACAGATTTTTACACCAGTGCTGTTTTGAAGATTTCAATGCATCTAGCGGTATTCTGAACAATTTTCAAGAACAAAGCGTAATATTCCAAACATTTTTATATCTATCAATATCATACAGAGCCTGTGTAACATCAGGAATATTTGTGTTTTCATGTCTTTTGCTTGTCTCATGCTTGCCCACAGAGGAAGGCATAAGACAGCTAATATCTCACCTAAATTGAATCAATATGAATGCCGCACTCTGTGTAGCCTGTATTGACTCAAATAAAACACTTCTCTGCTGAAAGGACACATAGTTACACTTCTGATATCTAACTTGCTGGAGCTGCTGATTTGGTATTCTGCTTGAATGGTAGACAATGTCATTTTGCATTATCTCTGTTTGAATAAAATGGCTATTAGTGATATGGGCTCTGCATTCACAGGTGTCAGAGATGGATTCGCAATGTGTTCTTGGGGCCCTTAATTTCTCATATAATGAAACTGGAAAATGGAAAGAAGTGGGGGGTGTTGCTTGTCGTGCACTGTGTCTCTGACTATCAGAGAATTGACTGCCTATTAGTGTAATTACATTCCTTAGTGGTTGCCCATCCTTCCAGTTGACAAGGGACCTTGTCTTTTAATAGAATGTGTCTGTCATGGCACTCTTGTATATTAGGATTTTGTTACTCACATAAACAAGAGCAGTGTAGTGTTCTCTCTAAATAAAGTTTAGTGCACTTCAAATAATGACAGACTTTGTGTTTCCAATTATCACAGAAGTACTCATGCAAGTTTTCTCCTACTTGATCGGAAGGAGCTGATATTGCATGTGCGGGTTTGTTTACCTGCTTACTGTTCCCATGCCTTTTGTATGAGAGAGTCTACAGAGACAGACTTTGATGGAAGACTGAAACGCACTGGGAAAAATGGCAGTAAAGTCATCCATGAAACACTCAACTCTTTCCAACTACATTGAGAGGAAGAGAACACAGACTAAGTGGGACTTAAAGCTTTTCCAACTGGCACTCCTCCTCACAGACCTCAAACCGAACGCCCAGCAACGCCACGCCAGTTTTATATTTGGACCACAGTATTTTTATACAGTCCTGTTTTAATCATTAATATTGTGCTTGCTGTGCAATCTTACAGTATCAACAACCCCCAATCTAGCTTTAACATAACTTTCATGATCCATGTAATCTTTTGGAAAAAGCCGAAGACATGTTTCGTATAAAAGAGAGTGGTCGGACAATTCATCGGTGTGCATAAGGATTTCTGATAACTTCAACAGCTTTGTCTCAGATTCTAATGTATACAACTCACTAAGGACACATTGCTTGTCTAAATTTTTATGTGTGTGTTTGAAGAAGCTTTTTGGTTTGCAAAGAGAAAGCATGTCTGGTGTGTAGTGTCCTGGAGCAAGATAGCCTTCAAAATATCCTTATGATCAAATGTGCAGGAAGAATATCCCTGAAAGCCAGTGACAGTGCACTAATGGCTTGATTCCACCCAACAGCCAAAAGCTAGAAATGGAGAGATTACTGTTGAATAGAGACAATGATTTGAGCTTTATTACTTTAATGGTTATGAATGACCATAACCATCATCTGAAATTCCAAAATCTCAATAGGAAAATAAGTGACTAAACATGATAAGAGGTAGCCTGCAGAGGTCATAGAAGATACAAATCAAAGTAACTGTGTTTTGAGATAGTAAAATTAATAACTTTATTATTGGGAATCCATAAAAGCCTTGCTTTCCTGTCAAACAAAAACAAAGTATAAACTTCCTCATCTAGAAAGCCTTTTTTTATTCACATTGATTCTGTGTGGGATAATAACATTTATATGAACTGAAACTGAATAATCGCTTTCAAGAAAACGATTGAATAGTTGAAGCTGAAATTTCCTTGAACGCAAGCAAGAGTGTCTTATATTTCCAATTATGATTGGAATGTTTATGTATAGAATAGAGAATGAAGGGATATGTAATTATGTAGATGTTTCTTCATGTGTACATTGACACCTCATCTCTGAACTTGGGCTCCAAGGGATTCTACCGAAAGTCCCCAAAAAGTAAAAACACGTCACCTCGAAAGTTTTTCCACAACAATCTATTTCACATCTACCTTGTGTAAATCAATCCTTTCATGATTTTAAATGTTGAGGGTTGACATTATAATGTACTGAGCACATCCGTTTCCCTCAATCAACACTTCATGTTCCTTTTTGCATTCATTATTGTGAAACTTTCCTATATGGCCCTGTGTTTTAAGTAGAATATGGTGGTAGCCAGTACTTTGGGGCCATATATCAGGTGGGTGATGGTTCCATCCGGGCACTTAAGTGCAGGGAGATGTCACAATGATAGGAGTTATGTTAGGACAGTGATGTAAGGCACATCTTAGGGCACTCCAGGGACAGAGTGTCCTCATTTCTCTCTCCACTTAATGTCTTTCCAGCTTTGTATTTTTTAATGTTTAGTTTTGTTTTGGGGGGAAAAGGGGATTAAATAAGAAAAAATAGAGGTTGACAATGCCACCATCCATAAGGCATGAGAAGTATTCTAACAGCAAAGCAATAAATCCTCCCTTCAATGAGATTAGAATTTCAATTTTCATTGACTGTGCCAAACGTGGTTATTTTTCCAATCTTAAATTTGGAAATCATTAATTTAAAGTGCTGTTGGACAGGTCTTGTTTTAACAGTCTGTGTCAATTATATCAGTTAACAATAAGAATAGATGAATAAAGCCCTCATTGTATTTGAATCAGAGGTGTATCCAGCCAAAGATTATTTAAAAGTGGGCTCTACCTCCAAAGCGGCACACATGCATGTGTTGTTTACTCTTTTCAGAAAGTTTCAAATACCCGTTCAAAGGTCGGTGTGATTGTCCTTGGAAGCAGTCTGTATTTTAAGAGGAGCACAAGGTTAAGTGAGTCCATATAATACTCTAAAACAAAAAAGGAGGGCCGCATCTTTGCACATCATGCCATTTCCACAAGGCTTGACGGTATAATAGGTTTCCATCACCGCAGGAGCTTTTTCACATAGCAGATTGCCTGATAGAGGAAGTCACCATGACAACAGTGTCAGCAGCAGACCAGGAACTGATAACCTGTAAGGGAAGAAAAAGACAATTCCAATTTGTTTCACTATATGGATCATTTGTCAGTTTCGCATTCAGTGAAACCTTTTTGTTTTGGTGTATTGACACATCGACCCTGAGTTAAGATCAGGGTTCTGTCCTCAGTGATGGATATTGCGCAACAGGTGCCAAATAATACAGGGGGGTGGGCTTTTCTCCATCACCCTCCACTGCCCCCTCCCCCCCCCCCCCCCCCCGGGGGGCGGGGCCATAAAAAATTAATTTCGGGGGGGGGGGGTCTCCCCCCCATTTTGAAGGGG